>CANSNZ010000824.1:297500-300000 GCA_947646795.1 Beta lomatogona
TGATCTACTCGTGCCTTGGAAGGGGGCATCCGGGCAAAGCGAGTAGAGGAAAGGCAAAAGTGGGCAGGCAAAAGAGGTCCGAGGCACCCGGGGGGATCCTCAGGCACCCCGGGGCCCTAGGAAGGTCCGGGAAGAAAAAAGTCGCCGGGCCCCGGGAAGTCGAAAATTGGCCCGAAAACTGGAAAAAGCGTGTAGTCCACCAAATCGGGCGCCACCTGGGTCTGGGCATCGGTGCCCATGGGGTGCACCCCGGGGCCGTGGGAGGCCCTTTGGAGGCACACTCGAGCCTTGGAAGGGCATGCGGTGCCATCCGGAGGCCCGCCTAAAGCCTAGCGATGGTTGTGCCAAACGAAGGCAAGATAGGGAAGAGAATGAAGGTCTGGGGCACCGGGGGTGATCGTTAGGC
Source organism: Beta lomatogona (assembly GCA_947646795.1). Taxonomy (NCBI): domain Eukaryota; kingdom Viridiplantae; phylum Streptophyta; class Magnoliopsida; order Caryophyllales; family Amaranthaceae; genus Beta; species Beta lomatogona. Next base: position 297,907 of record CANSNZ010000824.1, read on the forward strand.
ACCCCGGGGGCTTCAAAGTTTTTCCAAGGCGTGAAATATTTTCTCAATAATTTTTCCTTTTTTCCTCCTATTTTTCCCCTATTTTTGCCCATTTTTCGTGAAAAAATATAACTTTTTACAAAAAAAAAATACGTAAATTAAGTATATGTTAAAATATATTTTTCCAGATTTTCCCCAATTTTTCTTCTATTTTTTACTATTTTCTCTATTTTTTGCCATATTTAGCCCATTGTAGACAAAATAAATGATTTTTTTCCAAAAAAAAAAAAAAATACCTAAATTAAGTATATGTCGAAAAATATTTTTCCAGATTTTTCCAAATTTTTCCCCATTTTCCCTTCTATTTTTCGCTATTTTCTCTATTTTTGGCCATATTTAGCCCATTTTCGACAAAATAAATGGTTTTTTTCCAGAAAAAAAAAATCTAAATTAAATATATGTCATATACAGTAGATTCATGCAAAAAAAAAACTAGGCACTATTATCTCGTTTTAAAAGATCAAGGCCATTGTGCTCGAACTGTCAAAAGTGTGCTCACTCGAGGAATTAGCTTATTCACCATTAAGCCTCTTTAGGGGGTAGTGATTGATGATGCTCCAGGGCTGCCTAGGGGCCATGGGTGCTGGGTGCTGGGTGCTTGGTACTTGGTGGTGTGCATGGTGCTTTACGATGCACCGCGCCCTTGTGGTGCATGAAACAGTTGGGCCCATTTGGTGCTTGGTGGCGCATGGTAGATTGATTCTTCGTATTGCATGGTGCTCGATGGTACGCCGCGCCCGCGAGGTGCATGGGATGGTTGGGTCCCATATAGTGCTTGGTGCTTGGTGGTGTGCTTGATGGTGCTTTACGATGCACCGTGCCCTTGTGGTGCATGAAACGTGGCACGTGGTAGCTTGATTCTTCGTATTGCATGGTGCTCGATGGTGCGCTGCGCCCGCGAGGTGAATCCTATCACTTGGGCCCCATATAGTGCTTGGTGCTTGGTGGTGTGCTTGATGGTGCACACACACACACGCGCGTGCGGGCGCGCACTTAGCACTAAAGCACAATGCACTTTTGTCACTTTTGCACTTGGCACTTAGGCACGAGGGCAAGAGGCAAGGAGGCAAGAGGCTAGAGGCTACAAGCTACATGCATGAGCAATAAGATGAGAGGTCCCATATAGTGGGATTTTTGGTTGGAAATTCTATTACTCGATTTGAATATAGTGTGTTGTTGGTTGGATGGAGTAGGCACTTTCTCAAGTTATGCAACTTGAAATCGACCCAAAGCGCTCCATATAGTGGGTTGTTGGTTGGATGGATAGGTTGTACATGGGAAATCCTATCACTTGGTTCAATATAGGTGGCATCTCAACCACACCAAAAGAAGAAAAGAAATAGTATGCACTTTCGCCTATTGTGGCACTTGAAATCGACCCAAAACGCCTCATATATACATGGGAAATCCTATCACTTGTGTCAATATAGTTGGCATCTCAACCACACCAAAGATGAGAAAGATGGAGTAGGCACTTTCTCAAGTTATGCCGCTTGAAATCGACCCAAAAATGGCCCATATAGTGGGTTGTTGGTTGGATGGATAGGTTATACATGGGAAATCCTATCACATGGTTCAATATAGGTGGCATCTCAACCACACCAAAAGAAGAAAAGAAATTGTATGCACTTTCGCCTATTATGGCACTTGAAATCGACCCAAAACACCCCACATTCTATTTCGGGACCCTTGAGGATCCCCAAAATGTTTTTATACCCCATCCAATATGTTTCCCTATTTTCCTCATTTTCCCCTATTTTTTTTTTACTATTTTTACCCATTTTTCATGTAAAATATTACTTTTTAAAAAAAAAAAAAATGACACAAATTAAATATATGTCAAAACATATTTTTCTAGATTTTTCCACATTTTTCTCCTATTTTTCCCTATTTTCCTACTATTTTTGCCCATTTTAAGTGAAAAAATATTACTTTTTAAAAAAAAAATACGTATATTAAGTATATGTCGAAACATATTTTTCCAAATTTTTCCCCATTTTCTCTCTATTTTTTGCTATTTTCTCTATATTTGGCCATATTTTCTCTGAACCCTAA
>CANSNZ010000824.1:307500-340000 GCA_947646795.1 Beta lomatogona
TCAAACTTACCTTTTTTAATGCACAATGACCCTACTGCTAATTATACGTCATTAATTTCGTCTACTTTTTATAATCCAATGGAACTAATCTAATTTGTGAATATTCCCTCCAAGCGTTAAATTATGTATAAGTTATATAAGTTCCCATAAATTAAAAAAATTAAACGAAATTAATGACATAAAATCACCGGTAGGGGCATCGTGCATTAAATAAGGTAACCTTGAGGGTACTGTGTAGAATTTTTAAAAGGTCGGGGTACAACGTATAAATGGAAGAAACACAAGGGTATAACGTAGAAAAACCCAATAAAATAAGAGTGATTAATCAATAAGACAAACACTAGGGAGAGGGGGAATCATGGAACTAACAACAATAATTTCGACAGCATTCGGTGGGCAATGGTTCAAATATATTGAGGGTCTCGGTCCAACATCAAGAAGCCACTATCGCACACCTCTCAACACCGCCTACCCAACCCCGCCTATGAGGTCGTGGTCTACCCATCATCAAGTCATCACTAATATCAAGCTTGCTCTCACATAACCCAACATTAGCACAAGATTTAAGCATAAAGGTGATCAAGTTTCATACTTTTACAATAAAATACCTTGATTCGAGAATCAAAAGAACAATCACCAAAGCCAACCAAACAACATTTAAAATCATCACAAAGTCCCATTATCCCCCTTCCCTAGCTAGAAATCTAGCCTAGGAAGGAGAAGAACATAGTAAGACTAGTGAAAGCAACAATAAAAGGAGCAAACATACTAAAACTACTAGACATGATTAGTGAAAATGAGAAAGATTGAACCTTTGAACAATAGACTACTAATGACTAATCAAGACAAGTATAAACCCATTTAAACAAGCCTAAAACTAAACAAATACCAAAAATAAACTAGGAAATAAGGATTAGAGACTAGAAATTACCAAAAGATTGATGCTTTGATTGATAAAAACGAAAAACAAATGTTGAGCTACAACTTTCTCTCTCCTAAGAATGTGTTTTTCTCTCTCTAATTAAACCTAGAATAATGTGCTCTTGCTTTTAATCCTCTTTTCTGCTCATCAAAAACTTCCCCTAAATGTCTTAAGAGAGGGTATTTATACCCCTCACAAATACAACTTAAAGTAGGGGCAAACAGCGAAAAAAATCGGGAGCTGAACCATTCAGAGCTCCCGCCCCATGCGGGGAGCGCGAGCTTTGAACTTAATGAGAGAAATTTCAGCAGCAGGTCGAAGCTCTCGCTCCATGCGTGGAGCGCGAGCTCTGAGCAGTCGAAGCTCCCGCTCTATGTTTGGAGCGCTAGCTCTGAGCATAATGGGAGATAATTCAGCAGCAGGTCGAAGCTCCCGCTCCATGAGGCTGGAGTGCCAGCTTCAAGTCCTCGGCAGAATTGGTTGTATGTAAGGGAACTCGGAGCTCCCGCTCCATGAGGCTGGAGCGCCAGCTCTGGCTCTGCTTCTACCCTCCGTTGCTATTTGAAGCTCTTTTTCTCCATCCAAAGGTTCCCTTTTGCCATTCCAAGTTTCGACAATCTCGATTAGGCCGCTACGGAACCTAAAAGAAGATAAGAACAAGTCATAGCATAGGGTGTTCACAACATTCACTCTTCGCATGAAGAGAAAACAACCTACAACTCCCAAAAAAGACTCAAAGTGCATAAAGCTAATAGAATCACTAACATTGAACAAAGCTAAGCTAAATAAGCATAAAAATGGACTAAACAAGGGCTTAATTAGGGTGGAAAGAGGCCATAAAAGCGGCCTTAAAAGCGACTTATCAAACTCCCCTAGACTAAGTCCTTTATTCGTCCTCGAATAAAGAAAAAGCAGTAAAGTTTGTATACTAACTCACTTTCGTAGGAATCACGGTCAATTTTAGCGTAAATGACAAGCCCTTTAAACCTCAAAGTCGCCAAGGAGGACGAGTGTGCTCTCGTAAGGGTTTGACCCATAACTCTAGATCTTAGAATCCAAGGCAAATCAAAAATAAATAAACCAAAGAAAATAAAATGGTGCTCTTAAGTGAGATTTGACAAGAAGCAAGCGCAAATGGATGCAAGAATTTCTAGACATTAAGAGTAAGCATGCTCAAATATGTCCATAGGTTGATTAAAACATACCATACACTAAGCATAGAGAACTAGATAGAGCACATTTCCTCAAATTCAACCATACATACCGCGTTCTCTCAACTAGTTTCAAATTCGCCATTCAAGGTAGCTTCTCTAAACTCCAAAGAATGGAGCCGATAAATGTATTAAGAAATAGAATAGGAGAAGGTTACTCGACATGTCGACATAGCACACTCACTCAATAGGCTTGATTCCAATCCTCCACCACCGACAATGACTCAACCCTCTAAGGTCAAAAGGACTTTTTAATGGTGGAAACGTAGGCTAGGGGTAAAGGGCGTGAATAAATTTGGATAGTGGTGCTCAATCCTAATATAGTGAAGCCTTAGTAGGAGCGAAAGAGCTAAATAACCATGAATCACAAATCATATTTATCCATTTAGGGATAAGTTTCCCCCAAACTTATTCGAAAACATAACAATAAAAGAACTATTTTGGATTTTCTTTCTTTTTCTCCCTTTTTTTTTTAAAAAAAATATTTTTTCCCACCTTCTTTGACTTTGGGTGGCTTTTTCTATGAAGTTGCAATTGCATTTATTCAAGAATATACACAAACTTTCCAATATACCACAAGAATCTCATCATTTTCCTTTCCCCTTATTTGTTTCAAATATCACTCAAGACAATCGCTCTAACTTCACTATTCACTATAAGGGTGAAAAATAAAACAAGGAGGCAATTGGCTTGTATTGAGGTAATCAAATAAAGGATAAGGCTCAAAGGGTTGAGAGGAAGGGCATATGCAAACAAAAATAAAACCAAGAAAAAGAGAAAAACAAGAATAAAAGGCCTAAAACTATAAAAGTAAAAATAGTCACCGAAATGAACGCCTTTATCTTTCCCTAGAGTGGCTCGGTCGCGATCTAAGATAGATTAGAGTCAAGTTCTCGATAGAAGTATGCGATGTTGAGGATCCATGCACTCAAAATAGATGTTGGGGCTTTTTTTTGAAAGTCCTCACATGGGATTATCAAGCAAATGCTACCTTTAAGGTTTCAAATCACTCGAGAGAGCAACACCATCATACCACAATCCATGAATTAAGGTCTTGTGCTCTCAAAAAGTTCTAACCGCTACCTTAACATAGAGTATACTAAAATCAACCATAAACATCTCAAAGCATGCGAACTTCTAACATCTAGGAATAAAAGCATTCAAAAGAGTGGAGCTTCAATGATATTGTTCTCAACTCAAGAGCAAAAGAAATAATTAAAAGAAAACTTTGCCTTGATTCATACTTTTTTTTTTATAGCAAGAGATGAAAGCAAGTAGGTAATGGCACATAATCAACACAATCACAAAAATTTTGCACTTAAACCCAGGTGGTGTTCATAACCGCCAATGTAAAATTAAAGCCAAGCAACCTCGAACGATCATCTTCTTTCCTAAACTATCCTAAAACTAAGCAAACAAGTAACTAAAAGGGAGTTGGAACGATCTCATCCATCATTGAAGCAATAAAGGCCAAATGCAATATCCGAAGCAATGCTCTTCACACCTTGACTTCATCTCCGGATGCTTGCTATGAAAGGTAATCAACTCAAAAGAAAGATTAGTTCCAACAAAAGTATATACAAAGGGCAAAGAAAAAAACAAATCTAGCTCAACACATAGCTCAACAACTCCTTAAGCTTGCAATGCCCCCGAGCCATGACCCCTAAAATTGCGCCCCTACATCAAAAACAATGCAAAGTACACCCCCCAACTTGAATGGAAAACCGACCTCGGTGAGACCAAGGAATAGTGAAATGAAAAAAGGGGGGAAAGGGGCGATTCATGGAGCGATCTAAGATCCACTTGGCCCGCCCTCATCGGGGGCGGTGCCAATCATAATCAAGCTCGATCGGGGTCCCATCCTCCCGCAAGGGGGGCCATGGGGTTCCCAACCGCCGTAAAAGTTGGGAGGGAAACCCGAGTACCCCGTATAGAATGGGTCATGGCTATGCTCCGGTGGGGTGTATCTATAGGCTGGTTCGCCGAAATAGTCACACCCCCCGGACTGGGTATAGTCATACGGGGGAAAAGTGCGCCGCTCCCTAATTTGGGAGGATGGACCTTACCAATAGGGGTAGACTGGCTCACGAGGAGTGCCATCAATGTGTTCCTCTCCCCAACTTAGCACTGGCCCTAGCAATGGAGGCCAATAGGGATGGTTAACTGGCGGGGCGATTTACCCTTGCTCCACAAAATGGTTGAAAAGCAAAGAATTTTGGAGCGCCATCCCCTGGTTATTGGCCTCCAATTGGCCCACTTGCAAACTTAAGTTATGAAAAGCATTTTCGATGTTAAAACTGGAAGGGTAGGAGTGGCTCATACCTCCCTCCTCTTGGGAGGGGTGACGTTTGTGCTCCACTGCTTGTGGTCTTGGTTGTCGTCGTTGTTGTTGTTGATGTTGCTGCTGATGTTGTTGCCTTGCTCGGTTTCTTCTTTCAATCTCATTAGGATCAAGCTCCGAAGCATCAATCTCCTCAAGTGGGACTCTCCACGGATTTGGGGTGTTTGCTGGGGGTTCAGTCATGAATCTATTTGGGATCTTGTACCATATTGCACCCTTGATCAACCAAAAGGTAGCTCTAGATGTTTCTTTGGTGAATTTCATGTTCTTGAGGTGATCAAGGTTTAGAACCGACCCATAGCTCTCCGGCTCCATCTTTACAAGTTGCTCTTTGTACCCGAGCTTATAAGCAAGCCATGTCACCATCCCTCCCAATTGGATGGGCCCTTTCATTCTTGTGTCTTGCTTGATGGTGAGCATCCTCGTGGCAAGCAAGAAACCCAAGTTAATTTTGTCTGCCGGGTTATTTTGATCTAGCAACCTTCTTCCTTCACTTGCTCTCCACAACAAATGAAGTTCTTGGTCGCTCATTTTTCCAAGATCTTGCCGGGAGAAGAAACAATACACCAACATCCGATGGAAATACCTCAATGCGGCATGATGGATTTCTGAGGCCTTGGATGAGTTAGAGAGGAAGTCCCTCGACCCATCAGTTATCCTCTTCCACCAAGCTTGCATGTCATAGCCTTCAATGCCATCCCCAGAACAATCACACACCTCGGCTCTAGGATCCCAACCAAAATACTCATTAAACTCTGTGAGGCTCATGGTGTGTTGGTGGTTAAACAACCTGAATTTAATCTCAAAGGCATTCCCCGCCTCCGTAGATGTCCTCTTGAATTCAAAGCTAGCTAAGAATTCTAGAGTTAGAGTGCGGTAGGTGAGGGAAGGTTGTGCGGGGTGGTTGTAGGTCTTATCTGTGGTAATCCAATCATTTGGGATTTGATTCTTAAGAAACGGGGGAAAACTGAGTGTGCGGGCAAGATCGCACACTTTATCCTCAATCCCAAGGTGGAAACAAGTTATAGGATCGTGGAAAAGGGTTTGTTTCACCTCCCTCTTCTCAAGCTCATGAAACCTTGCTTTATGTTCGGGTTTGGTAAGGTTCACACTGTAGGAAGGTGAGGAGCTAGTGCGAGGTCTTTTCGAACCCATTACACCGGTATAAGACACGATAGTCAACAACAATAATCACCAACAACAACAAAGTCAACCAACAAAAACCAACAACAAAACCCACAAGTTGTAGAATCCAAGGATTTTCCTCAACAACCACTACAACTCCACAAGTATCCCCAAAAATTAGCACAAGTAACCAACAATAACACCACCACAACCACCAATTAATTGATTTCAAGAACAAACTCAAGCTAAAACACCTAATTTCATCTAACACAAAAACTCCAAGGGAAGCCCTAACAAAACCAAGCACAAATACTCAAGAATAAGCAAAATGAACTTGATTAGGAGAGATTTTACCACAATTGGAACCAAATCCTTCTTCTTGTTGTGCAAAGGAGAGTAAATCCGAGTGAAATCTGAAGTGGCCCGAGCAAAAACCCCGAATTGATGCTAAGAGTTGAATTTGGAGTGGGAAATTTCGAATAGAAGTGAGAATGAGGAATGTTTTGGGTGTTTTTGAAAGGAATGAGAGTGATTTGTGGAGGGTTTGGGAGGAATGAGGGTGGTTTGAGGAGAGAGTGAGGGTTTGAGGGTTTGAGTGAGAGAATGGGAGAAAGAGGAGGTTTTGTGCGTGCTTATTCTCTTCAGAACAGGCGCTCAAAGCTCCCGCTCCAACCCCAAAGCGGGCGCTCTGACAGGCGTTGTATAATTTTTTTTTCAAAAAAATCGCTCGAAGCTCCCTGATGTTATGGTTTTATATAGTGTTTTTCCCCCTATATTTGAGCTAAAATGTGTATCAATGATGCTCTTAGGAACCATTTCATGCTAACTTTCTCCATCTAGTTGTGGTTTTCTGTTTTGTGTCTGATTGCAGGTTTTAGGGAGTTATCTCTCTATTTTCTACCACTATCTGACCATCTGGACTGGAGAGGATTGAAGACGTATTTGATGAGTTTCGAGGTCCCGAGAATGCTTTCCGAGGCCCTGGACAAAAGTAGAAGTGAAGCCTTGGCGTTTGAAGCCAAGGAGTGAAGTATCGAACCTGAGCCTGATTGGATCGGGCACCACACGCCCGATCAGGCGTTCAACTCTGTCACAAGCAAGAGTCGTTGCGGGCCCGATCGGGCGACGTTGCCCGGTCGTTGTTTCGTTGTCCAGCCCGATCGGGCGAGTTGGCCCGGCACCGTCGGGCGTGATCGAACGCCATGCTGCTATGATCATGCTGGAGTCATGCGCGCTAATCCTTGGCGAACTCCATCGCCCGACTTCATCGGGCGCCTGGCGAGAGCGTACATGCGTCTGCGGAGCTGAGCTGAGCGCTGAACATCGACGGCCCGACTTCATCGGGCGAGATAGCCTGACAGCATCGGGCGGATGATCTTTTTGAGCGCTGCTACTTTGTTTGTGCCTGACTTCATCGGGCTGAGTTGGCTCGATCGGGCGACTGCCTCCGCGCACTCATTTAATGATTTTCGGGCACTTAGTATAAATAGGAAAGTTAGAACATTTATTAAGGGATCTTTGTTTTTAGTCATTATTTTCTGATAGTTTCTTTCAAGAACCCTAGTTTTTCTATTACTTTTCATTGTGATTCAAGATTAAACATTTGGATTATTCGCAAGTTCAATATAGTTCTTTAATTTGGTAATCTTCTTCCTTGTTTTCTCTATTATTGTTTGCTTCCTCTATTATTGATTAGAGTAGTTTCTTAGTTATTTGCAATAGTTCAAAGTATGGATTTTTATATGGAATTTGTTATTGGATTCTCAAACATGAGTGAGTAGTTTTATTTCTAGGATTGTGGGAATCTATGTATGCAATGAGGGATTAATAGATTAATATAATTACCCTTTATTTCAATTGTTTCCTGTGATTGAATCGTTCATGCTAGATTTATGAATTAGGCCTGATTTGTATTTCTATTATCGCAATATTGAATCTACTTCGAGAGGAGAGATTTCGTATAGGCTTTCAATCATTAGGCATAGTGATCCTTGACCATGCGAGAGCGGCTAGGTGATCTTTGAGGGAGGTAATGTTCGAGAGAAATTACATGTGCCCTAGATAACTTGACTTATTGGGTAGTTATTTTTCGTCTCTGATTTCCCGAATTGTATGCATAGTGATCCATAGTACTAGTTCTTTATTAATTGATTCATACCTTCATATTTAGTTCTATCATTTGCCTATTAGTTTAGTCACACACCCATTTTCAACTGATTTAGTTAGTATAATATTAGAATTCAGATACGATAATATAACTTTCTCCCTGTGGATTCGATCCTGACTTCCTTGACTACTTGTTAGTGGACTTTTGGTTATTTTTGATAAGGTGATACGACTTTAGCCTGTCAAATTTTGGCGCCGTTGCCGGGGAGACGGTTTATTTTTATTTTGTCTGAATTATAGTATTACATAACCTCTACTCTGAAGAACACCTGTCTTTGGAGCATCTCACGTTTGTTTTAGTGTTTTTGATGTATGAGTAGGAAATTGAAATCCCCAAATCTCATTCCATTTGACCCGGAGATTGAAAAGACTGCTCGTAGACTCAAAAAGACAACTAAGCAAACCAAGTTGTCTGCAGGGACATCTTCCCAAAAGACACCTTCTCCACCATCTTCACCACAAAAAGAATTCCCTGCACCACCTATTACTGCTAGAATGGGTGACGACGCTAAACCGACCTTCCGAGATTATGCACAACCATCTCCTGATAATGTGCCCACTGGGGTACGGTTGCCTACTATTGCTGCTGCAAACTTTGAAATCAAGTCTCATGTTCTGAATATGGTTCAGAATAATCAGTTTGCTGGGTTACCCTCTGAAGACCCAAATCAGCACCTGTAGCGGTTTTTACAATGTTGTGCTACTTAGAAGCAAGCTGGTGTTACTGCGAATGAGATGAAACTCATCTTATTTGGTTTTTCTCTGCGCGACAAAGCTCTATTTTGGTATAATAAGCTGCCTTCCACCATCACCACCTGGGCAGAGCTCTCAAAGATTTTTCTCATCAAGTGGTACCCTTACCAAAAGACTGCAGATATGCGTCATGCCATAGTAACTTTCACCCAAGATCCTGGAGAGTCACTATATGAAGCTTGGGAAAGATTCAAAGATCTGCAGCGTCTTTGTCCCCATCATGGTTTTGACAAGTGGTATATGTGCCACATTTTCTACACTAGAGTTGATGCAGATACGAGACGGGTAATTGATGGAGCTGCTGGTGGGTTCTTCATGGATAAAGCCGTAGACGAAGGGTATGAACTTCTGGAGAAACTCGCTTCTAACCAAACGTCTACTATTCGTTCTTCTATGACAAAGGGAGGCAAACATGATGTTGAAGCCATTTCTTTACTGACTGGACAACTAGCTGCTCTTCACCAGAAGATTAATTCTTTGAAGCTAGGTAACAATTCCTCCCCTCACATGAGTGTCAATGCTATGGCTAGTGTATCTGGTCACAATGCTTTCACCTGTGACGCTTGTGGAATAACTGGACATAACTCTTAAGAGTGCCCCGCTCTTTCACATTCTAGTGAGCCAGTGCACGTATTACAGTCACCACACAAGCCTCAGTTCGATCCCTACTCCAATACCTATAATCCCGGGATGAGAGATCATCCAAATCTCTCGTTTAGGAGTAATAATGTGATGAATCCGCAACAACAACATTATCCACAGCATCATCAACAACAACAATATCAACCACAAGCTCCTCCTGGATATCAGAGAACTCAGTTTCAACAGCATCACTCTACACCTCCTTCAGACCCGGCTATTCTTTGAACTCAAAAGTCTAATGTTGCGAGATGCGAGAAAGGTATTATTTCCTTTCAAGCGGATACCGAGTCTCAATTTGAGAGCCCGCATGCTCGAGAATAAGCCGCAAGGGACACATAATAAGATGTTGGAGTCACTGAAATAGCTCAGGTGGCTAGTTCCTCGCTAATAGGCCATCTGGGTCATTGCCTTCGCAACCAATGCAACCTAGGGACACCGCCAATGCTATCACCCTTCGCAGTGGAGTGCAGTACGATGCTCCGGCAATGCTAGAGGTGGAATCACCAAGTGCTAAGAAACCACGGGAAGTGCCCGAGGATCTTGAACCTCGGGCGAGAAAGGAGGGCTGCGAGACATGACTATGGAGGTGACTAAGGAGACGACTGTGCCTCCGGTGATCAAGCTACCATTCCCCGAGCGGATGCTCAAGAAGAAGCTCGACCACCAGTATGGTAAGTTTTTAGAGGTGGTAAAGAATTTGCAGGTAACAGTTCCTTTTACTGAATTATTAAATCAAGTGCCTGCTTATTCTAAATTTTTGAAAGAACTGTTGATGAGGAAGCGGACTCTCAATGAGGTAGAGACTGTGGCTTTCACTGCTGAATGCAGCGCTCTTTTACAAAACCAGTCTCCACCTAAATTGAAAGATCCAGGGAGTTTTTCCATCCCCTGTCACATTGGCACCATATTTATCGACAGAGCTTTATGTGATTTGGGTGCCAGTGTAAGTGTCATGCCTCTTTCTATCTGTAAGCAGCTGAACATGGGTGAATTAAAATGTACTACCATTACTCTGCAAATGGCTGAACGTTCTGTGAAATACCCCCTAGGTATATTAGAGGACGTCCCTGTTAGAATAGGTAAATTCTTTATCCCTGTGGACTTTGTTATATTAGACATGGTCGAAGACACTCAAACACCCATTATCCTTGGGAGACCTTTCCTCCATACTGCTGGGGCAGTGATAGATGTTAAGAGTGGGAAACTGACATTGACTGTGGGGGATGATAAGGTCATGTTTAGCCTAAACAATGCACCTAAAAGCCCAATGCTAGAGGAATCATGCTATAGTGTTAATGTTATAGATGAACCGATCCATGATTGCATGCTTCATTCCCCCTCCCATGCTACTTTAAATGATGTGCTTGTCTTAGAGTCTATTGCAGGTGATGAGCATTTTCTAACGGTCTTACCGACTTACAAAAAGACCATTGGCTATAGCACTGATGATTTGACAGGAATAAGCCCTGACCATAATGAGCACCGCATTCATCTACAAGAGGGCCACCACACTAGCATTATAGTTCAACGCAGGTTGCAAGAGGTGGTACAACATGTGGCTACTAAACTGCTCGATCCAGGCTGATGGGCGGCTGATGTCCATGTCCCTTTCCTTTCCCTTGTTGCAATGAGGCCATTGCCAAGTTCAGCTTGGGGGAGGATTCCTGTAAGTATTAGTATTGTTTTCTTTTTGTTTTTATTATTGCTTTTCTTTCTGTTTTTATTATTGCTTTTCTTTCTGTTTTTACTGCTTTTTAGGTTAGTTAAGTTAGTTTAATTTTGAACAAATGAAAAATCACAAAAAAATGAAATATTGCTGAAAAAAATACAAAAATACGAGTTGAATACGAACAGATTGATTGCTTCCCTGTGCCCCGAACTTTGCTTTGAAAAAAATGATTTAACTCATTATACTGGATAGTTGGGCATTTGTGATTGGGATGTTGTGATGTAATCTATGATTGCCTTGATCTTGAGTGAATTTTGATGATAAAGTGCCTATTTTAACTGCATGCTTGAATTGGTTAGATTGTGAGGATTCATTCTAGCCCTCGGATTTATCTCTATATCCGATCTATTCTTGTGTGTTAGTTCCTCGTAGCATTCTTATCTTGGTTTTGGGATTGTACTCGTTGAGTTATGGTAACTTTAGGCATGTGCTATGATAGAGGCGTTCATTTGTTTAATTTTAAGCCTCAGAGTTGTTTAATGAATTTTTCCCCCCTAGCCCCGCTGAGCCTAATGACTTCTTTTTGGATCTATATTAAACCACATTACACACCTTGAGCCTTTGCAATGACTATTGTCCCAAGCCTAGCTTGGGGGAGCATTTGTTAAGTTTATATCATATTGTGTGGTTGATTCCGTAGGGTGGTTGGAAAATAATGATATGGTTGTACAAAGAAAAGAAAGAAAAAGAAAAATAAAGTGAAAGAAAGAAAGAAAAAAGTTTTGATAGTGAAAAATCTGAAAAATTTCTATGATCTTCACTCGTTAACTTTCAAAAGTGTTGGAAATTATGTTGAAAACGACAATTATTGGTTGGTTCGTGAAATTTCAAAAGTTGGTTATTATCTTGGTTAAGTTGTTGATGCCATGGGAGTTGTTTCTACCACACCTAGTCTTACTAGTGTTTTTTTTTTGCTCCCCTTTCTTGGCTTTTCCACCACAAATCCTAAATAATTTCCGTACCTTCACCCGAGCCCCATTACAACCCTGAGAAAGACCTTTTGAGCACATGTTTGATTGTTTATTGGAATAATACTGAGTCAATATGCCAAAGTTGAAGATTAAGTTTGTTATTTGAGTCGACCTGATTAGGATGAGCGATATTATACCTTTCTAAACACATGAGAGTGTGAGTGGGAAGGGCTATTATGGTTGGGTTGGTGAGCGATCGGGCACATATTTTTTGCCTGCCACAAAATTGAGAGGAGTGACACCTCGGTGAGCACCTTTTCAAGATTTGCATGATATGTGGGGCAGCTGCGTTTGATGGTTTATTTAAGTGATTGGTAGTCAGGTGATCTGAGCAACTGAACTTGAATTTTGCTTGCTTGAATGATCTTGAGTTGGAAATAATTGAGTTTAAACTTTTCCATCTGAGGGGTGAAGCAATCCTATTCTTATTCCTGCTATGCTTTGCTTGAGGACAAGCAAAGGTTTAGCTTAGGGGAGTTTGATGTTATGGTTTTATATAGTGTTTTTCCCCCTATATTTGAGCTAAAATGTGTATTAATGATGCTCTTAGGAGCCATTTCATGCTAACTTTCTCCATCTAGTTGTGGTTTTCTGTTCTGTGTCTGATTGCAGGTTTTAGGGAGTTATCTCTCTATTTTCTACCACTATCTGACCATTACACTGGACTGCAGAGGTTCGAAGACGTATTTGATGAGTTCCGAGGTCCCGAGAATGCTTTCCGAGGCCCTGGACAAAAGTAGAAGTGAAGCCTTGGCGTTTGAAGCCAAGGAATGAAGTATCGGACCTGAGCCCGATTGGATTGGGCACCACACGCCCGATCGGGCGTTCAACTCCGTCACAAGCAAGAGTCGTTGCGGGCCCGATCGGGCGACGTTGCCCGGTCGTTGTTTCGTTGTCCAGCCCGATCGGGCGAGATGGCCCGGCACCTTCAGGCGTGATCGAACGCCATGCTGCTATGATCATGCTGGAGTCATGCGCGCTAATCCTTGGCGAACTCCATCGCCCGACTTCATCGGGCGAGATAGCCCGATAGGATCGGGCGCCTGGCGAGAGCGTACATGCGTCTGCGGAGCTGAGCTGAGCGCTGAACATCGACGGCCCGACTTCATCGGGCGAATGATCTTTTTGAGCGCTGCTACTTTGTTTGTGCCTGACTTCATCGGGCTGAGTTGGCCCGATCGGGCGATTGCCTCCGCGCACTCATTTTATGATTTTCGGGCACGTAGTATAAATAGGAAAGTTAGAACATTTATTAAGGGATCTTTGTTTTTAGTCATTATTTTCTGATAGTTTCTTTCAAGAACCCTAGTTTTTCTATTACTTTTCATTGTGATTCAAGATTAAACATTTGGATTATTCGCAAGTTCAATATAGTTCTTTAATTTGGTAATCTTCTTCCTTGTTTTCTCCATTATTGTTTGCTTCCTCTATTATTGATTAGAGTAGTTTCTTAGTTATTTGCAATAGTTCAAAGTATGGATTTTTATATGGAATTTGTTATTGGATTCTCAAACATGAGTGAGTAGTTTTATTTCTAGGATTGTGGGAATCTATGTATGCAATGAGGGATTAATAGATTAATATAATTACCCTTTATTTCAATTGTTTCCTGTGATTGAATCGTTCATGCTAGATTTATGAATTAGGCCTGATTTGTATTTCTATTATCGCACTATTGAATCTACTTCGAGAGGAGAGATTTCGTATAGGCTTTCAATCATTAGGCATAGTGATCCTTGACCATGCGAGAGCGGCTAGGTGATCTTTGAGGGAGGTAATGTTCGAGAGAAATTACATGTGCCCTAGATAAATTGACTTATTGGGTAGTTATTTTTCGTCTCTGATTTCCCGAATTGTATGCATAGTGATCCATAGTACTAGTTCTTTATTAATTGATTCATACCTTCATATTTAGTTCTATCATTTGCCTATTAGTTTAGTCACACACCCATTTTCAACTGATTTAGTTAGTATAATATTAGAATTCAGTTACGATAATATAACTTTCTCCCTGTGGATTCGATCCTGACTTCCTTGACTACTTGTTAGTGGACTTTAGGTTATTTTTGATAAGGTGATACGACTTTAGCCTGTCACTCCCGCTCCGCCATTCAGAGCGGGCGCTTTGACCAGAGCGGGCGCTCCATTTGTTTAGAGCGGGGGCTTCAAAATCTCGGCATTTGCTTTGCCTGCAGCATCAGAGCGGGCGCTCCAATGTTTGGAGCGGGGGCTTCAAAATCTCGGCATTTGCTTGCAGCATCAGAGCGGGCACTCCAATGTTTGGAGCGGGAGCTCTGAATCAAACACTTAATCAATTTTTTTTTTCTTTCCGATGGGGCGGGAGCTCCATGTTGTTGGAGCGGGGGCTCCATATTTTTGGCATTCTTCATAATAAGAGGCGGTATTTAGAGCGGGCGCTCCAAAAGATTGGAGCGGGAGCTCTGATCCCAATACTTAGCCGATTTCCTTTTTCTCTTTTCCTGCACACATACACAACAAACCATACCCTATGGGGGTTTAAATTAGCCCAAAGTGAGATGTAAGACTTAGCTTAAAACTCAACTCAACTATTGGTTAGATGAGCTGAGAAGCCGTGCCTCGTATTTCTCAATCAAACTAATATCCACCCCTCCCTTGGGGAAAAAAATCCTCCGGATTATACAATCCACCAAAACAAAATCTAAATCAAAGTTCAACAATAACAAAATATAAACAATATATACAAAGCCGCTTGATTTATGGTCTTAAGCTAGACCTCTTCATCTTCCTCAAATGGCTTCGGGGGACGAGTCGATTGGGACCGACTCGAGCATCAAACAACCAAGTTTTCCAATTTGTTCCTTATCGAAATACTTCTTGATTCTTTGGCCATTTACCATGAACCGAGCTCCATCTTCACCTTCCAATTCAAACGAGCCATAGGGAGTGACCTTGGTGATAGAGAATGGACCGGACCACTTAGACTTCAACTTTTCGGGGAAAAGACGGAGCCGTGAGTTGAATAGGAGAACTTTGTCACAGACCTTGAAGTCACGATCTTTGATTCTTTTGTCATGCCACTTCTTGGTTTGCTCTTTGTAAAGCCTAGAGCTCTCATATGCATCGAACCTTAGTTCTTCCAACTCATTGAGTTTGAGCAACCTCTTCTTTCCGGCCAAGTCGGGGTCCATATTGAGCATTTTCACGGCCCACCATGCTTTGTACTCAAGCTCAACCGGTAGATGACACCCCTTTCCATACACAAGCCGATAAGGAGTAGTGCCAATCGGGGTCTTGTAAGCGGTCCTTAGAGCCCAAAGAGTGTCATCCAAACGAAGAGACCAATCTTTCCTTGATTTATTTACCATCCTTTCGTGCAAATTCTTGATTTTGCGATTTGAGACTTCCACTTGCCCTTGAGTTTGAGGATGGTAGGGCAAACCGACCTTATGGTGCACATCATACTTTTTCAAGAGAGCTTCAAATTGCTTCTTAGCGAAATGAGACCCTAGCTCCATCACTAAAGAGACATCGTGGCACTCCAAATCGAGGGAAGATGATCTTTTTGAGCAACTTAATCTCTACCTTATGGTCATTGGTAGGTGAAGGGATGGATTCTATCCACTTGGTCACATAGTCCACGGCCACCAAAATATATTGGTTTCCACAAGAAGAAACGAAAGGACCCATAAAGTCCACATCCCATACGTCAAAAGGCTCAACTTCAAGAATAAATTGTTGGGGCATTTCATTCCGTTTGGTTATTCCTCCCATTCTTTGGTATCGGTCACAATGAAGGATGAATGTGTGAGCGTCTTTATGCAATGTTGGCCACCAAAGGAGACAATCAAGGATCTTTGCCACTGTTTTACCAACACCACCATGGCCTCCACATGCAAGTGAGTGACAATGCTCCAAAACTCCTTCAATCTCGTGAGTAGGCACACATTTTCGAAATACACCATCACTACACCTCTTGTACAAATGCGGATCATCCCAAAAATACCTCTTGACCTCCTTGAAAAACCTTTTTCTTTGATGAGAATTGTAGTCACGAGGCATTACTTCGCTCGCCAAATAATTAGCAATATCGGCGTACCAAGGGATTGTGTTGGAAATGATTGCCATGAGAGTGTCATCACGAAGCTCATCATTGATTGGTTTCTCCGCCTCACCATAGGAAGGATGGTCTAATGGCAATCGAGAGAGGTGGTCCGCCACTAGATTTTCACTCCCTTTCTTATCAAGAATTGTCATGTCAAATTCTTGAAGGAGGAGAACCCATCGAATTAGTCGTGGCTTGGCATCTTTCTTGCTCATTAAGTACTTGACCGCGGCATGATCGGTGTAGACGCTGGCCTTGTTGCAAACGAGATAGGGCCGGAATTTGTCAAATGCAAACACCACCGCCAACATCTCCTTCTCCGTGGTCGAGTAATTCTTTTGTGCTTCATCTAGAGTGCGGCTTGCATATGAGAGCACATTCAATTTCTTATCCTTCCTTTGTCCAAGCACAACACCAACTGCATAGTCACTCGCACCACACATGAGTTCAAATGGGAGCTCCCAATCCGGAGCTTGCACAATGGGCGCATTCACTAAAGCATTTTTCAAGGTCTCAAATGCCTTTGTGCAAGCTTCATCAAATCGGAACTCCACTTCTTTTTGAAGTAGCCTCGTCAAAGGTCTTGCAATTTGTGAAAAATCTTTGATGAAACGGCGATAAAAGCCGGCATGGCCCAAGAAGGCACGCACCCCGGTCACCGAAGTGGGTGGGGGTAGCTTTTCAATCACCGCGACCTTTGCCGGGTCAACTTCAATTCCATTCTTTGAAATCTTATGGCCAAGGACAATGCCCTCCTCAACCATAAAATGACACTTTTCCCAATTTAATACAAGGTTTTTCTCATGACATCTTTTTAAGACTTTCTCGAGATTTTTTAAGCACTTGTCAAAAGACGAACCGCAAACACTAAAATCATCCATGAAAACCTCAATGACATCTTCAAGCATGTCAGAAAAGGTGGAGGTCATGCACCTTTGGAAGGTAGATGGAGCATTGCATAAACCGAAGGGCATTCTTCGGTATGCAAATGTTCCATAAGGGCATGTAAAGGTTGTTTTATGTTGGTCATCCGGATGAATAAGAATTTGGAAGAATCCGGAGTAACCATCAAGAAAACAATAATGAGAATGCTTTACCAACCTCTCCAACATTTGGTCAATGAATGGCAAAGGGAAACGATCCTTCCTAGTGGCTTTGTTTAGCTGCCTATAGTCAATGCACATCCTCCACCCCGTCACGGTACGGGTGGAGATGTCATTTCCCTTGTCATCCTTGACAATAGTCATGCCACCTTTCTTTGGCACCACATGAACCGGACTCACCCATTTGCTATCCGATATAGCATAGATGATGCCCGCTTCATGGAGCTTAAGAACCTCTTGTTTCACAACTTCCTTCAAAGTCGGATTCAACCGCCTTTGAGGCTCAATAGAGGTGGCACGATCATCCTCAAGGTGGATGCGATGCATACACAAGCTAGGGCTAATACCCTTGATATCATCAATACTATATCCTATGACACCCTTATATTTTCTCAACAACTCAATCAATTTTTGCAAGGAGATGTCATTAAGGTTAGCATTGACAATAAAAGGATATTCGCTATCATTCTCAAGCAAAACATATTTGAGAGAGGGGGGAAGGGGATTCAAGTCTACCTTAGGAGGAGGCTTAGAACTCTCCCCTTTGGCCACGGTTTGGATCAATGGGAGCTCATCTTTGCTTTCTTGGGAATCCGTATGAGCTTCATTAAGTTGAGCCTCAATCTTCATGGCCTCTCTTGATTTTTCCATCCCCTCATTATCTTGGAGGGCCTCAAAAAGCGTATCATGTCTCATGCTTTGTACCCTCTCATAAATAGCTATCTCCGACTCCACCAAGTCTACTCGCCATACCTTCTCCACCATAGGTTGCTTCAAGGCTTTCGAAAACTCAAACACAACTCTTTCATCGGCCACCTCGCAAGTGATCGTGTTGTTCTTGCAATTAATCACGGCTCCCATTGTTTTAAGAGCTTCTCTCCCTATGATAAGAGGAGTGTGAGGGTCCTCCTCCATATCCATTACAACAAAATCACAAGGTACAAAGATATTACCAACTCGAATTGGTATATCTTTGAGTTCTCCACAAGGTAGCTTAATCGAGCGGTCGGCTAATTGAATTGTCTTCTGTGAAGGCACCATCTCAAACTTGAGCAACTTTGCAATGGACAAGGGCATTAAGCTCACACTTACTCCCAAATCGGCCAATGCTCCTTTGGTCTCAAGATCTCCCAATTTCAGCGGGAGAGTGAAACTACCCGGATCTTGTTGCTTGGGTGGCATTTGATGTTGCACAAGCGCACTCACTTGGTGTGGGAGGGTGATGCATTGTTCATTGAGCTTTTTGTTGTTGGAGAGAAGTTCTTTGAGGAACTTTGCATAGGATTGCATTTGTGACATGGCCTCAAGGAAGGGAATGTTGATTTCAAGACCTTTCAACATGCTCATGAACTTGTTGTACTTGTCATTCAACTTTCTCTCAACTATCCTTTCCGGAAATGGTGGGGGAGGATCGAATCTTGACGGTTGGACATTTGTTGATGTTTGCTTTTCTACCTCAACCTCTTTATCCTTCTCAACACCCTATTGGGTTTCATTTTCTCCTTTCTCAACAACTTGTTCATCTTTCTCCTTATCATCCTCTTGTTGCACCGCTTTGGGTACTTGGTATGATCTTCTGGATCTTAGGGAGATGGCCTTTACATGGTGGGAATTTGCGGGGTCGGAGTAGGTTGACCGGGAAACTTCTCATTTGAGAGTTGAGAAACCCTCTCGGCTAGTTGGGCAACTTGATTGTCAAGGATCTTTTGGTAGAAGTGGTTTCTTGGAATTTTTAATCTACTTTTCGCTCAAGGTTGCTCAACTTTTGTTCAAATTGTTGAGAAATGTTTTTGATGTTGTCTAGGATAAGAAGGGTGTCCGGAGATGGACCACCTTGAGGGTTTGAGGTGTTTGGGAAGGTGGTTGGGGGTTAATTTGAGAATTGATTTTGTGGATGGGGCTTGTTGAAGTTGTTTCTAGCATTTGGATGTAAGTAGGGGGCTCCTTGGTCCGCTTGATTGTTGAAATTGGTTGGTCCCCCATAGTCATTGAACCTCGGATTAAGATTGGGGTTAGGGCATCTCCAATTATCCCTTTGATCTCTTTGATTGTTGAGATAGCCCATAGCCGCTACATGCTCGGGGTCCTTACCACCACAATAAGAGGTGTCGTGGTTGGTACCCCCACAAATTTCACATGAGAATGAGTTTACTTGCCGAGATGAGGAAGAAGAAGCTTGTTCTTTCCCTAGCTTTTTCTCAAGAAGTTGCTCCATGAAGGCTTTGAGTGACTCTTGGTCAAGCTCGAATTTCCCATTAGCTTTTCCTTGACTTCTTCTCTTACCACCCCATGAATAGTTGCGAACCACATCCTCAATTGTATCTTTAAGTTGAGCTTGGGGAACTTTCCTAAATTGGCCTCCGGCTCCCGCATCAAGATTGGCTCTACTAATGGGATCAAGAGCATCATAGAAGAATCTAATAAGTAGAGGCTCGCTATACTCATGATGGGGGCAAGCTCTAACGTACTCACTGAATCGTTCCCAAGCTTCACCTAGAGACTCATCCGATTCTTGTTGGAAGTTGGAGATCTTCCTTCTCATTTCCGCGGTCTTTTCCTCCGATGTAAACTTCTTTAGGAAGGCTTTGGCCACCGCCCTCCAGGTAGTCAAGGAGTTTGGTTTGAGATTCTTAAGCCACCTATAAGCTTTTCCCGCTAGGGATTGCCGGAAGAGATGCATGCGGATGTATTCTTGAGTGACTTGGTTCGTTTGGACCATGGCGCACAACTCAAGGAATCTATCAGGATGCTCAATGGGATTCTCATGCGCGGCTCCGGAAAATTGCTCCCTAAGCACCATTTGTGTATATTGTGGATGAATAGTGAAGTTTGTAGTGGTGGTGGGGAGCAAAATGCCACCAGTGAGCTCATAGTCCTCCGGATTACCAAAGTCTTGAAATAGAGGGTTGTCATCTTCGGCCATGGCTTCACTTGCCTCACTTGAAGAGTCAAAAAATATTTCCTCCTCCTCGGTTTATGTTCAAATAACCTCCGAACTTGCCTCAAAGTACGGTCGATTTCCGGGTCAAGAGGAATGGTAGGAATACCTTGAGATCTCCGTATCATTCAACAAAGCTAAGCACACGGTTAGTAATGACAACACAATAACAAAAATGAAAATAAAAAGCAATTGATGGGCAATAAACTAAGTTTAAACAACACGTTGCTTCCCCGGCAACGGCGCCAAAACTTGATCGGTCCCCTAGGTGTCGTTACTTCCTATGGTTCCGGGTCAAGAATAAAATCTCCCTAGTCTAACTAACTAGCCTAATAAGGTAGTATAGCGTAGTAAGGGGTCGTATCCACGGAGAAGCAAGGGGTTTTACACTTAGTTCGAGATGCAATCAATTGACGGGAGTAAAAGAAAAGGGGTTTGAGTTATCAACTAGACTACCTAAGGAAGATAAAATAAGAGTGATTAATCAATAAGACAAACACTAGGGAGAGGGGGAATCGTGGAACTCACAACAATGATTTCCACAACATTTGGTGGGCAATGGATCAAATCTATTGAGGGTCTTGGTCCAACATCAAGAGGTCACTCTCGCACACCTCTCAACACCGCCTACCCAACCCCGCCTTTGAGGTCGTGGTCTACCCATCATCAAGTCATCACTAACATCTAGCTTGCTCTCACATAACCCAACATTAGCACAAGATTTAAGCATAAAGGTGATCAAGTTTCATACTTTTACAATAAAATACCTTGATTCGAGCATCAAAAGAACAATCACCAAAGCCAACCAAACATCATTCAAAATCATCACAAAGTCCCATTATCCCCCTTTCCTAGCTAGAAATCTAGCCTAAGGAGAAGAACATAGTAAGACTAGTGAAAGCAACAATAAAAGGAGCAAACATACTAAAACTACTAGGCATGATTAGTCAAAAATGAGAAAGATTGAACCTTTGAACAATAGACTACTAATGACTAATCAAGACAAGTATAAACCCATTTAAACAAGCCTAAAACTAAACAAATACCAAAAATAAACTAGGAAATAAGGATTAGAGACTAATTACCAAAAGATTGATGCTTTGATTGATAAAAATGAAGAACAAATGTTGAGCTACAACTTTCTCTCTCCTAAGAATGTGTTTTTCTCTCTCTAATTAACCCTAGAATAATGTGCTCTTGGTTTTAATCCTCTTTTCTGCTCATCAAAAACTTCCCCTAAATGTCTTAGGAAAGGGTATTTATAGCCCTCACAGATACAACTTAAAGTAGGGGCAAACAGCGAAAAAAATCGGGAGCTGAACCATTCAGAGCTCCCGCTCCATGTGTGGAGCGCTAGCTTTGAACTTAATGAGAGAAATTTCAGCAGCAGGTCGAAGCTCTCGCTCCATGCGTGGAGCGCGAGCTCTGAGCAGTCGAAGCTCCCGCTCCATGTTTGGAGCGCTAGCTCTGAGCATAATGGGAGATAATTCAGCAGCAGGTCGAAGCTCCCGCTCCATGAGGCTGGAGCGCCAGCTTCAAATCCTCGGCAGAATTGGTTGTATGCAGGGGAACTCGGAGCTCCCGCTCCATGAAGCTGGAGCGCCAGCTCTGGCTCTGCTTCTACCCTCCTTTGCTATTTGAAGCTCTCTTTCTCCATCCAAAGGTTCCCTTTAGCCATTCCAAGCTTCGACAATCTCGATTAGGCCGCTACGGAACCTAAAAGAAGATAAGAACAAGTCATAGCATAGGGTGTTCACAACATTCAATCTTCGCATGAAGAGGAAACAACCTACAACTCCCAAAAAAGACTCAAAGTGCATAAAGCTAATAGAATCACTAACATTGAACAAAGCTAAGCTAAATAAGCATAAAAATAGACTAAACAAGGGCTTAATTAGGGTGGAAAGAGGCCATAAAACCGGCCTTAAAAGCCACTTATCAATAACTGGCTTGTGGCAGCCAAGCGTTCATAGCGACGTTGCTTTTTGATCGTTCGATGTCGGCTCTTCCTATCATTGTGAAGCAGAATTCACCAAGTGTTGGATTGTTCACCCACCAATAGGGAACATGAGCTGGGTTTAGACCGTCGTGAGACAGATTAGTTTTACCTTACTGATGACAGTGTCGCGATGGTAATTCAACCTAGTAAGAGAGGAACCGTTGATTCGCACAATTGGTAATCGCGCTTGGTTGAAAAGCCAGTGGCGCGAAGCTACCGTGCGCTGGATTATGACTGAACGCCTCTAAGTCAGAATCCGGGCCAGAAGTGATGCATGCACTCGCTGCTTGATTGCCGTCCTACAGTAGGGGCTTCGGCCCCCAAGGGCACGTGTCGTAGGCTAAGCCAACATGGCAGATGCGCCGTGAGGGCCGCCTTGAAGCACAATTCCTACCGAGCAGCGGGTTGAATCCTTTGCAGAAGACATAAATACGCTACGGGGTATTGTAAGTGGCAGAGTGGCCTTGCCGCCACGATCCACTGAGATTCAGCCCTATGTCGCTTAGATTCGTCCCCCCCAACCCCCAATCACCCCCAAAAATCCCAAGTAAGTATTCAGTGAGGTTGAACGCGGAGACTTTGTGGCATCAAAGTTTTGTTATTTTGGCAAGTATACTACTTAACACCAAAAGGTGTGATGGAAAGTTATATAGGCTATCTCAAAGACAAGCCTCTTGAGGGGGAAGTGATTGATGATTCACCGCATTCGTGGAGTGCAAGCGTTGGTGCTAGGCCTAGCGGTGTAATATGATTACACAATGTGCATGTATACAACCATATACTTTGAAGTTACCATTTGGCAATGATTACGAAACACACATATATGAGATGATTAACTCGTGCCTTGGAAGGGGGCATCCGGGGAAAGCGAGTAGAGAAAAGGCAAAAGTGGGCAGGCAAAGAGGTCCGAGGCACCCGGGAGGGATCCTCAGGCACCCCGGGAAGAAAAAAGTCCCCGGGCCCCGGGAGTAGAAAATTGGCCCGAAAACTGGAAAAAGCGTGGATTATAGTCCACCAAATCAGGCGCCCCCGGGGTGCGGGCATCGGTTCCCATAGGGTGCACCCCGGGGTCGTGGGAGGCCCTTTGGAGGCGCACTCGGGCCTTGGAAGAGCATGCGACATCCGGAGGCCTGCCTAAAGCCTAGCAATGGTTGTGCCAAGCGAAAGCAAGACTGGGAAGGGAATGAAGGTCTGGGGCACCCGGGGTGATCGTTAGGCACCCGGGGGCTTCAAAGTTTTTCCAAGGCGTGAAATATTTTCTCAATATTTTTTCCTTTTTTTCCTCCTATTTTTCCCTATTTTTCTCTTATTTTTTCCCATTCTTCGTGAAAAAATATAACTTTTTACAAAAAAAAAAAATACGTAAATTAAGTATATGTTAAAACATATTTTTCCAGATTTTTCCCAATTTTTCTTCTATTTTTCGCTATTTTCTCTATTTTTTGCCATATTTAGTCCATTTTAGACACAATAAATGATTTTTTTCCAAAAAAAAAAATACCTAAACTAAGTATATGTTGAAACATATTTTTCCAGATTTTTCCCCATTTTCCCTCTATTTTTCGCTATTTTCTCTATTTTTCGCCATATTTAGCCCATTTTCGACAAAATAAATGTTTTTTTTCGAAAAAAAAAAATACCTAAATTTAGTTTTTTATATACAGTAGATTCATGCAAAAAAAAAAACTAGCCACTATTATCTCGTTTTAAAAGATAAAGGCCATTGTGCTCGAACTATCAAAGGTGTGTTCACTCGTGGAATAAGCTTATTCACCATTAAGCTTCTTTAAGGGGTAGTGATTGATGATGCTCCAGGGCTGCCCAGGGGTCATGGGTGCTGGGTGCTTGGTGCTTGGTGGTGTGCATGATGCTTTACGATGCACCACGCCCTTGTGGTGCATGAAACGGTTGGGCCCATTTGGTGCTTGGTGGTGCATAGTAGGTTGATTCTTCGTATTGCATGGTGCTCGATGGTCCGCCGCACCCGCGAGGTGCATGGGATGGTTGGGTCCCATATAGTGCTTGGTGCTTGGTTGTGTGCTTGATGGTACTTTACGATGCACCGCGCCCTTGTGTTGCATGAAACGTGGCGCGTGGTAGCTTGATTCTTCGTATTGCATGGTGCTCGATGGTGCGCCGCGCCCACGAGGTGAATCCTATCACTTGGGCCCCATATAGTGCTTGGTGCTTGGTGGTGTGCTTGATGGTGCACACACAAGCGCACGCGCGCACACTTTGCACTTAGCACTTAGCACTAAAGCACAATGCACAATGCATTTTTGTCACTTTTGGACTTGGCACTTGGGCACGAGGGAAAGAGGCAAGGAGGCAAGAGGCTAGAGGCTACATGCATGAGCAATAAGATGAGAGGTCACATATAGTGGGATTTTTGGTTGGAAATTCTATTACTCGATTTGAATATAGTGGGTTGTTGGTTGGATGGATAGGTTGTACATGGGAAATCCTATCACTTGGTTCAATATAGTTGGCATCTCAACCCACACCAAAGATGAGAAAGAAGGAGTAGGCACTTTCTCAAGTTATGCCACTTGAAATCGACCCAAAGCGCTCCATATAGTGGGTTGTTGGTTGGATGGATAGGCTGTACATGGGAAATCCTATCACTTGGTTCAATATTGGTGGCATCTCAACCACACCAAAAGAAGAAAAGAAATAGTATGCACTTTTGCCTATTGTGGAACTTGAAATCGAAACAAAACACCTCATATATACATGGGAAATCCTATCACTTATGTCAATATAGTTGGTATCTCAACCACACCAAAGATGAGAAAGAAGGAGTAGGCACTTTCTCAAGTTATGCCGCTTGAAATCGACCCAAAATGGCCCATATAGTGGGTTGTTGGTTGGATGGATAGGTTGTACATGGAAAATCCTATCACATGGTTCAATATAGGTGGCATCTCAACCACACCAAAAGAAGAAAAGAAATAGTATGCACTTTCGCCTATTAAGGCACTTGAAATCGACCCAAAACACCCCACATTGTATCTCGTGACCCTTGAGGATCCCCAAAATGTTTTTATACCCCATCCAATATGGTTCCCTATTTTTCCCTATTTTCCTGATATTTTCCCCGATTTTTTGACTATTTTTACCCATTTTTCATGAAACATATTACTTTTTTAAAAAAAAAATTTACATAAATTAAATATATGGCAAAAAATATTTTTCCACTTTTTTCTCCTATTTTTCCCTATTTTCCTACTATTTTTGCCCATTTTAAGTGAAAAAATATTACTTTATAAAAAAAAAATACGTAAATTAAGTATATGTCGAAACAGATTTTTCCAGATTTTTCCCCATTTTCCCTCTATTTTTTGCTATTTTCTCTATTTTTCGCCATATTTAGCCCATTTTCGACAAAATAAATGTTTGTTTTTCCTAGAAAAAAGAAATACCTAAATTAAGTATATGTCATATACAGTAGATTCATGCAAAAAAAAAACTTGGCACTATTATCTCATTTTAAAAGATAAAGGCCATTGTGCTCGAAATGTCAAAACTGTGTTCACTCGTGGAATAAGCTTATTCACCATTAAGCCTCTTTAGGGGGTAGTGATTGATGATGCTTCAGGGCTGCCCAAGGGGCCCTGGCTGCGTGGCCCAGTAGCACCCCCCCCCCCACATTAACAAGGGGCATGCTATGCATGGACATCTAGTAGAGCCATTCGATGGCCTACGCCCAACCGATCAATGGAGACGACCGGTGTCGCCTAGGAAAAGACGGAAATACCCTTGTTTCCGTCGAAGGGGGAGTGATTGATGATGCGCTCCTCCTTGGCTGCGTGGCCCAGTAGCACCCTCAAGGGTGGTAGCCTTCGGAATTGTCGATATTCATCGACCGGTGTCGCCTAGGAAAAGACGAAAATACCCTTGTTTCCGTCGAAGGGGGAGTGATTGATGATGCTCCCCTCCTTGGCTGCGTGGCCCAGTAGCGTCCCTCAAGGGTGGTAGCCTTCAGAATTGTCGAAAACACCCTTGTTGCCGCCATTTGACGCTCGGTTATCGGAGTCCCGTGCTGCTATAGGAGTTGCCTTACTTGTTCGCTAAGCGTCGAGTATGGGGCGACACCTCGGAAGGGGGGTACCCCAATGGAACCGAGGCGAGGGAGGCTGTTGTGAAAAAAACAAAGTCGGTAAGGGGCTTGTTTCCTCGAAAGCCGCGCAAGCGGTCGGTAGTGGGGCTTTCTCTCGAAAGCCTTGGCGAGTCAGTAGGGGGCTTGTCCGTTGACAGTACTAGGTTGCCCCAGTTGCCTTACGAAAGCCGGCTCTCGACATGTAAATTGGTTTGCCTTTCGAAAGCCGCGACAAGCGGTAAGTAACGGGCGGCCTCCAGAAAGCCTTTTTCTTCGCAAGTAATGGGCATGCCTACCCGCGCTAGGATCCCCGGAACACGAGTTTGTGGTATTAGATGACCTGCCCTTTGAAAGCCGCACAAGTGGTCAGTTGGGGGGCTTGCTTTTGAAAGCCGCGGACGAGTGCGAAGGGCTTATTCACCCGCACCAGGTCCACCGAACATCCGTTCATGGCAAGTAATGGGTACGCACTTTGAAAGCCGCGCAAGCGGTTAGTAAAGGGATTGCCTTTCGAAAGCCGTGTCTGGTCAGTAAGGAGGCCAGTGTATCAGTGGATGGTGACCCCAGGAACATCAGTTCATGGTAAGTAACGGGTATGTCTTTCGAAAACCGCGCAAGCGGTCGATAGGGGGCTTGCCTTTCGAAAGCCGTGTTCTGTCAGTACGGGGCCCCCTAGCGTTTTGGATGGATGGTGATCCTACCTAAAAATCAGTTGATGGCCAGTAACGGGCATGCCTTTCGAAAGTCGCGCAAGCGGTCGGTAGGGGGCTTGCCTTTCGAAAACCGGACGCTGGTCGAGTGTGGAGGACCCCTAGTGCTGCGATGGATGGTTACTCCAGAACATCAGTTCATAGTAAGGAAAAGGCTCGCCATTCGAAAATCGCGCAAGCGGCCAGTAACGAGCTTGCCTTTAGAAAGATGTGCTATGTCAGTAAAGGGACCCTAGTGTCTTGGGCCTGTCACTCACAACATCCTAACTGAGCCTTGGATCTCTAATTGATGCTTCGGACGTTGCTAGCTCAGTGCGTTTCAGTGGAAGAAACCTGAGTGAAAAGACGCCGCGTTGCTAATACCGATGGTAGCCAGTGACATGTGGTGGTAGCCGTTCGTCAAGCCGTGGTGGTTGTCCCTTATGGTTGTCCCTTTTGGTGTCCCTATTGCATGTATACTTCACATCAACGGGTGCCTTCTGGGGTTCTTCCTGGCACTACTCGCGGCTGCTTAGCGGTTGTGGGTTGTGTCCTTGGAGTATCTTGGGATGATGCACACGGTACACGTATGAGTGGTTATTGATTTTTTGGGTTGGCGAGCTCCATGCTTGTGCATGCAACCGTTTGACCCGGAATCATTTCATTTGTTTGGCCAATGCACATTTGTAGCCTTGGGTGATGTATTGTTTCCTTTGTTATATACCAAGAAAAGGTATAGATGTCCCTTTCCATGTGCTTTCTTCACCCAACATCCTTACGGGGGTGTTAGGTGGACCTTAAAAGCTAGGTCTGTAAACCACCAACAGTGCGGGCATTGTTGGCTTGGATTACGGTCTCTAGTTGTGCTCCGAGGTGCAGAATGTTGTGTGGGGGCGGTCGCGAGAGCGTCGCAGCCTCAAGTAAAGTGTTTTACGCAATGCACGAACGACACTCGAGCATGAGTTGACCTTCTCGGCAACGTGAAGGCTCATGCGTGCCGATGTCGATTGATGGTGCTACCTAATTAATCCTGCCAATAGTCATATGCTTGTCTCAAAGATTAACCCATGCATGTGTAAGTATGAACTAATTCAGACTGTGAAACTGCCCCATGATCTCATAAAAATAAGGAGCGGTTACTAGGAGTGTGAGTGAGGCACTCTCCTAGATTTAAGGGGAAGTTACAAAGATAGTGGGTAGTTACCAAGTAGTGGGTAGTTATCTGCTTATGTGGCTGGGCTGTAGCCATTTATCTTGTACTATAAATAGAGAATTGCCTTAGTCATTTTGGGCATTCGAGTTTGGCCATTATAGCCTTGTATGCGAGATACTTCTAAAGTTTAAAGTTGCTCACGTCAGTGATCGTGACAAGGTCTCGGTTGCGGCTATGTATCTATCGGGAGACGCCAAGCTATGGTGGCGATCTCGCATGGAACTTGGTAGTGTGGATGGAAGGGATCCTATTGTGGATTGGGACGTAATGAAGAAAGAAATCAAGGTTCAATTTCTTCCTAACAACGCCTCGTGGCATGCTTGTGAGGCATTGAAGGGGCTTCAACAATCGGGTTCCGTCCGCGACTATGTGAAGGAGTTTAGTTCGTTGATGCTAGACATCAAGGACATGTCGGAGGAAGATAAGCTGTATAATTTCATTTCTGGTTTAAAGGGCGCAAACTGAATTGCGTAGGCAAAACATTAAGATTTTATCCGCGGCCTTTGCCGCTGCTGACGCTCTTGTTGATTTTAAGCCAGGTGCTACCAACGTCGCTGCCTCTTCGGGATCAAATAGCAAGCGTAAGCATTGGGAAAACTCCGGAAAAGGAAAAGACAAGGGTAAGAACCAAGGTAAGAACAAAAAGTTCAAGGGTAAAGGTAAAGCTGTTTCGTCTAATGATGATGCAGGTGTTAAGCCAAGGAATGACGGGTGTTATGAGTGCGGTGGACCGCACTATGCCCGAAACTGTCCCAAGAGGCGAAAGTTGGGGGCCTTGATGGCCGAGGAACCTGTGGAGGATTCGCAGGATGAGACTCCAATCCGCGTCAATCCACTGCGCTTATTGAATGCCGCTAGAGCGACACCCTCTGATCCATATGGGGGCCTCCTATATGTGGATGTGCGCGTCAATGGGCACCTTATCAAGGCAATGATTGATACCGGGGCCACCCACAACCTTGTGAGTGCTGAGACGGCTCAAAAGTTTAATCTTCCATTGACTAGCTGTGCTAATCGGATGAAAGCCGTGAACTCCGAGGCCCGTGTGGCAAAGGGGAGTGTGCGCGGTGCCGATATGCAAGTAAGCAATTGGGAAGGAAAGTGTGACTTGTTGGCTGTCAGACTTGATGATTTCGAACTCATCCTGGGGAATGAGTTCATTCGCAAGGCAAAGGTTTCGGTGATGCCCCACTTGGGTGGGATATTGATTGGGGATGAAGAAAACCCTTGTTTTGTCAAGGGCGTTGATGTTCCTTCCTCCAAGAATCATGTTGCTCACGACCTTGGAAAGAACTTGGAGTTCTGTTCCGCCTTGCAGGTAAGGAGCAAGGTCGCCAAGGGTGAGCCTACGTTCCTTGCTGCGCTGGTGGAGATTACCCCGAACAATTATGTCGAGGTGCCTGACGAAGTTGCTGGAGTCCTTGTGGAGTTCAAGGACGTGATGCCACCAGAACTTCCGAAATGTCTCACACTAAGGCGTGCTATTGATCACAAGATCGATCTAGAGCCAGGCGCAAAGGCCCCGGCTAGTGCTCCTTACCGGATGAGTCCGGGAGAGCTTGCGGAATTGAGGACTCAGTTGAACGACCTTCTTAAGGGCGCTGAATAAGGTGACGATCAAGAACAAGTACCCGATCCCAAGGGCTGATGACTTGTTTGATCGGTTGGCACAACCCACTTGGTTTACCAAGTTGGATTTGCGTTCAGGATACTGGCAAGTGAGGATTGCAAAAGGGGATGAAGCCAAAACGACGTGTGTTACTCGTTATGGTTCATTTGAGTTTCTAGTTATGTCGTTTGGGCTTACTAATGCTCCGACAACCTTTTGTAATCTCATGAATGATGTTCTTTATGAATTTCTAGATCAATTTGTTGTTGTGTATCTTGATGACATTGTGATTTAGAGCAAAACTCTTGATGAGCATCTTAACCATTTGCAATTGGTGTTTCGTCGACTTAGAGAGTATAAACTCTTTGTCAAAAAGGAAGAGTGTGAATTTGCCCAAAAGGAAATTATGTTCTTAGGACATAAGATCGCTAACGGACAAGTTAGGATGGATGAACGTAAAGTGAAAGCCATCCATGACTGGTTGCCCCTTAAAAACGTGCCCGGCTTAAGTTCATTCTTAGGTGTAGCGAACTACTATCGTAAGTTCATTGTTGGCTTTGCTAAGAAGGTCGCTCCGCTGACCGACCTGCTCAAGAAAGAGCAAGGGTGGGATTGGACGGATGAGTGCGGTGCTGCGTTTAGGGATATCAAGCAGGCAATCGCTAGCGAACCTTTCTTGAAGTTGCCCGTTTTTTATAGACCTTTTGAGGTGCACACTGATGCCTCGGACCGTGCAATTGGTGGGGTTTTGATCCAAGAGGGACACCCCGTTGCGTTTGAGAGCCGTAAGCTCAAAGGCGCCGAACAGAGATACACCACCCATGAAAAAGAAATGCTTGATGTGGTGCATTGTCTTAGGGTGTAGAGAGTGTATCTTCTCGGGCAAAAGTTTGTTGTTAGGACAGATAATGTCGCTAACACATACTTCAAGACGCAGCCGAAACTCTCTCCAAAACAAGCCAGATGGCAAGAGTTTTTGGGAGAATACCACTTTGAGTGGGAGCATAAGCCTGGCCGGCATAATGCGGTCCCCGATGCTCTTAGTCGTAGGTGCCATAAGTTGGTCACCGCTTTGACAACGGTAGAAGCAGACTTCACGGAGAAAGTGAGAGCTTCCGTTGTAGGCGACAAGCCTGAGGAGAAACTCAAGGAAAAGATCGAAGCCGGAATCACTAGGCGATTCTGGGTGGAGAATGGTTTAGTTTATGCCAAGGGTAGTAGCCTATACATTCCCGTTGGTATGCTTCGATATGAGTTGATGCACGAGGTGAATGACGCCAAGTGGGCGGGACATCCAGGAAAGGAAAGAACGCTAGCGTTGCTTTCCTGTGACTATTTTTGGCCAAAAATGAGTCAGGATGTTGAGGCATATGTGAAATCATGTCTCGTTTGCCAACAGGATAAGTTGGAATGAAAGAAAGAAGCCGGTTTGCATCAACCCCTACCAGTCCCTGAGAGGCCGTGGCAGTCGGTCTCTATGGACTTTATATTGGGGTTGCCCAAGGTTGATGGGCTACAATCGATCCTAGTGGTAGTGGATCGGTTGACAAAATACGTGGTATTTTATGCTGCTCCGGATGCATGCACGGCTGAGAGAGCCGCGGAGCTGTTCTTTAGGAACGTGGTCAAGTATTTTGGCCTTCCCCAGGATATAATTAGTGATCGCGACACTTGATTTACGGGGCATTTCTGGTTACAGTTGTTTAACCAAATGGGTTTGCAATTGAAGTTCTCAACAGCGAACCACCCTCAAACGGATGGGCATACGGAGTGTATTAACGCCTTGCTCGAGGAATACCTAAGGCACTACGTGAATACATCGCAACGAAATTTTGTTACAACGTACATCAGAGTAGTGCGACAGGATTCAGTCCGTTCGAGTTGGCCATGGGATGGCAACCATTAACTCCTGCGGAATTAGTGAAGCAAAAGACGGGTGGGAAGTATCCTGCCGCGTATCATTTTTCTCGCAACAGACAGGAGATGATGGATGAGGCTAAGGATATTCTCACGAAGGCTCAGCGCCGTATGAAGAAACAAGCGGATAAAGGACGTCGACCACTTGAGTTTAAAGTGGGAGACCAGGTGATGCTTAAGCTAACTCCACAACTATGGAAGAAAATATGTGGAAAGAACCGCCATCGAGAATTGATTCCTCCGTATGATGCACCGTTTAGAGTAATGACCAAGGTAGGCAATGTAGCCTATCGCTTGGAGTTACCGGAGCGGATTAAGGTTCCCCCCACCTTCCATGTGAGTTACTTGAAGCCCTTTGATCCCGACTTGTTGAACGTACACCCCTTGGTCAAAAGGGCTCCTCCTACGGTGAACAAGGAGATTGGTCAGGCTATCGAGAGGATAGTGGACCATAGAGCCATAGGCCAAGGAAAGAAGAAATTTCGTCGTGAGAACCAAGATGTTATCGACTCGTATTTCAATGGCCTGCCGAGGACGTTAGGCTCTTTTGGGGGGGGGGGTTGTTAGCGCCTTATTCTAAGGCCTCGGAAGGCAACGCACCCCCGATTAGCAAGCCCAAAGTTGGTCCTGACGGGTCCGGTGAGGTGGCGCGGCAATTGGTGGTGCTGGGGCTGCCCAGCAGGCCGACGAAATGAAGTCCCTTGCCAAGGGGCTGCATGGTTGCCACGTGGTGGGATCATGGGCAGCGGTTACCATGCTTGGTAACCGTCTGGAAGTTACTACAAGTGTGGGTAATGGCGGTTACAAAGGCTTGAGTAGTGCTGGCGGTTACTCCTTAATTTAAGGGGCGATTATCCCTTAAATTAAGGGGCGGTTAGGGGAAGTTATTTGGTGTAGTGGGTGGTTATTTATTAACCACCATTGTTGCCCCATGATCTCCTAAAAATAAGGAGCGGTTACTAGGAGTGTGAGAGAGGCACTCTCCTAGA
>CANSNZ010000824.1:347500-355000 GCA_947646795.1 Beta lomatogona
CTATTATGGCACTTGAAATCGACCCAAAACACCCCACATTGTATCTCGGGACCCTTCAGGATCCCCAAAATGCTTTTATACCCCATCCAATATGTTTCCCTATTTTTCCCTATTTTCCTCATTTTTTCCCTTATTTTTTGACTATATTTACCCATTTTTCGCGAAAAACATTACTTTAAAAAAAAAAAATTACACAAACTAAATATATGTCAAAACATATTTTTCCACATTTTTCCACATTTTTCTCCTATTTTTCCCTATTTTCCAACTATTTTTGCCCATTTTAAGTGAAAAAATATTACTTTTTTTTTTAAAAAAAAATACGTAAATTAAGTATATGTCCAAACATATTTTTCCAGATTTTTCCCCATTTTCCCCATTGTCGGTATTCATCGACCGGTGTCGCCTAGGAAAAGACGGAAATACCCTTGTTTCCGTCGAAGGGGGAGTGATTGATGATGCGCTCCTCCTTGGCTGCGTGGCCCAGCAGCATCCCTCAAGGGTCCTAGCCTTCGGAATTGTCGGAAAGACCCTTGTTGCCGCCATTTGACGCTCGGTTATCGGAGTCCCGTGCTGCTATCGGAGTCGCCTTACTTGTTCGCTAAGCGTCGAGTATGGGGCGACACCTCGGAAGGGGGGTACCCCAATGGAACCGAGGCGAGGGAAGGCTGTTGTGAAAAAACAAAGTCGATGATGCTAGGTTGCCCAAGTTGACCCCTGAACATCGCGTCTTTGTCGGTGAGGGCTTGTTTCCTCGAAAGCCGCGCAAGCGGCCGGTAGTGGGGCTTGATCTCGAAAGCGTTGGCGAGTCAATAGGGGGCTTGTCCGTTGACAGTACTAGGTTGCCCCAGTTGTATTATGAAAGTCGGTTCTCGGCAAGTAATTTGGTTTGCCTTTCGAAAGCCGCGCAAGCGGTAAGTAAAGGGCGGCCTCCTGAAAGCCGTTTTCTGTGCAAGTAATGGGCGTGCCTACCCACACTAGGATCCCCGGAACACGAGTCTGTGGTATTAGATGACCTGCCCCTTGAAAACCGCGCAAGTGGTCAGTAGGGGGCTTGATTTCGAAAGCCGCGGACGAGTGCGAAGGGCTTGTTCACCCGCACCAGGTCCCTCGAACATCCGTTCATGGCGAGTAACGGGTACGCACTTAGAAAGCCGCGCAAGCGGTTAGTAAAGGGCTTGCCTTTCAAAAGCCGTGTCTGGTCAGTAAGGAAGACCAGTGTTTCAGTGGACGGTGACCCCAGGAACATTAGTTCATGGTAAGTAACGGGTATGTCTTTCGAAAGCCGCGCAAGCGGTCAGTAGGGGGGCTTGCCTTTCGAAAGCTGTGTTCTGTCAGTACGGGGCTCCCTAGCGTTTTGGTGGGATGGTGATCCTACCTAAAAATCAGTTGATGGCCAGTAACGGGCATGCCTTTCGAAAGTCGCGCAATCGGTGGGTAGAGGGCTTGCCTTTCGAAAACCGGACGCTGGTCGAGTGTGGAGGACCCCTAGTGCTGCGATGAATGGTGACTCCGGAACATCAGTTCATAGTAAGTAAAGGGCTCGCCTTTTGAAAACCGCGCAAGCGGCCAGTAACGGACTTGCCTTTAGAAAGATGTGCTCTGTCAGTAAGGGGACCCTAGTGTCTTGGGCTTGTCGCTCACAACATCCTAACTGAGCCTTGGATCTCTAATTGATGCTTAGGACGTTGTTAGCTCAGTGCGTTTCAGTGGAAGAAACCTGAGTGAAAAGACGTCGCGTTGCTAATGCCGATGGTAGCCAGTGACTTGTGCTGGTAGCCATTCGTCAAGCCGTGGTGGTTGTCCCTTATGGTTGTCCCTTTTGGTTGTCCCTTTTGGTGTCCCTATTGAATGTATACTTCACAGCGGGTGCCTTCTAGGGTTCTTCCTAGCAATACTCGCGGCTGCTTAGCGGTTGTGGGTTGCGTCCTTCAAGTATCTTGGGATGATGCACACGGTTAAAGTATGAGTGGTTATTGATTTTTTGGGTTGGCAGGCTCCATGCTTGTGCTTGCAACCGTTTGACCCGGAATCATTTCATTTGTTTGGCCAATGCACATTTGTAGCCTTGGGTGATGTATTGTTTTCTTTGTTTTATACCAAGAGAAGGTATAGATGTCCCTTTCCATGTGCTTTCTTCGCCGGACATCCTTACGGGGGTGTTAGGTGGACCATAAAAGCTAGGTCTGTAAACCACCAACAGTGTGGGCATTGTTGGCTTGGATTACGGTCTCTAGTTATGCTCCGGGGTGCAGAATATTGTGTGGGGGCGGTCGCGAAAGCGTCGCAACCTCAAGTAAAGCGTTTTACGCAATGCACGGACGACGCTCGAGCATAAGTTGACCTTCTCGGCAACATGAAGGCTCATGCATGCCGATGTCGATTGATGGTGCTACGTGGTTGATCCTGCCAGTAGTCATATGCTTGTCTCAAAATTAAGCCATGCATGTGTAAGTATGAAGTAATTCAGACTATGAAACTGCGAATGGCTCATTAAATCAGTTATAGTTTGTTTGATGGTACCTGCTACTCGGATAACCGTAGTAATTCTAGAGCTAATACGTGCAACAAACCCCGACTTCTGGAAGGGATGCATTTATTAGATAAAAGGTCAACGCAGGCTTTTCCCGTTGCTCTGATGATTCATGATAACTCGACGGATCGCACGGCCTTTGCGCCGGCGTCGTATCATTCAAATTTCTGCCCTATCATCTTTCGATGGTAGGATAGTGGCCTACTGTAACCGTCACTTTTGTCGGCACTTGTTTAAGAGCCGACTACGTCTAGGCGCAGTGTTAGACGTCGGACAAGGCAATGGCGGTAAAGGTATGCAACTCTCGAGTGTCGACTGTGACTAGAGAGTTATACCTGACCTTTGCGTGTCCAAGTTGAGTGCCCTAAGAGATGGAGCAAGATCCGAGATGGGAGCACGTAGTGAAACGTGCGAGTATACCCGAGGATGGTTCCGATAAATCTCGTATAGTGGCACGACACACGGTGTTAATGGTTTCATCCGTTAAACCGGCGTCGAGGGGTCCCTAGCGTGGCAGTTACACAGATATCCACGTCATGGAATCATGGGAGACGGTTACCATGCGTTGGTAACCGCCCAACAGTGGTAGACTGAGTAGCTTGTGACTCGGTGATCAGTTATCATGCGATGGTAACCGTCCGTCAGTTGTAAAAGGGTGTGGCTTGGTAGCGTGGCGACAGTTACCAAGGTTACGAGTGAGCAAAGGATGATTAGAGGCGGTTACCATGCGTGGGTAACCGCCCAGCGGTTATAAAACTAGGTTGTTGAGTGACTTGGCGGCAGTTACCAACGTAGGCCTAGTATTGGTGGTTAGTTCCTTGAAATAAGTTCGGTTACTCCTTATTTTAAGGGGCGGTTAAGGGAAGTTCCATGAGTACTGGGTGGTTATGATAACCACCCACGTTGCCCCATGTCTCCTTAAAAAGGGGAGCAGTTATCAGGAGTGTGAGAGGGCACACTCCCACTATACAGAAGCGGTTACGCTGACATGGCGGGTAGTTTCGTCTGACGATGAGTGATACGCTCAAGTTACACGTAGTATTTACGTAACTTTGGGTGCACTTTGCTAAGGGTTTGATTGTAATTGTTAACATTCGTGTTTTATTTAACTCTTAGCGGAAGTTCGGAGTTTTGCGAGATAATTTGTGTTAACGTCATGATATGCTCACTCGCTTCCAAGGTGAAGTGCATTTGAGCCGAGCAAAGCCCAAGCATCACCGCAAGCCCAAGCACCGCATACCTAGCAAGCTCGGCATCATTGCCCAGCTCTCGCGTGCACGTTCACCAGCCGCATCGCATGCTCGCCCAAGCAAGCGCGCCCCGGCGCCGCTCCATCATCGTAAGCCGGCGCGCGCTGAAGCAAGCTGCCCGGCCCGGCGCTCCATCATCGCACGCCCAGCGCTCGAAGCACCGCACGCCCAGCATGCTCGCCCAGCGCTCGAAGCAAGCCTGCCCAGCACAGCAGCTCGCACCACGCGAGCTACGTCGCACCTCGCGACCTCTTGCTCGCACCTCGCGAGCTAGCTCGCACGGTGCGACTTCCTTGGCTTGCCCAGCTCTTCAGCTGGTTGCGAAGGCAGTAGCTCATCGCACCTCGCGACCTGTGCCGCACCTCGCGACCCCTAGGTCGGTGTAATTGTCGGCTGATTTTTGAGCTTTAGTATAAATACTAAACTCTATTTTTGGACCTAGGGGGCAGCAGCCACAAGGAGAGGGAGTCTCCAAAACTCCACTCCTCTCTTGTTGTCTTCTCTTTTTAGTTTTCATTTTCTAGTTTAGTTTTTGTAGATTTCAATTATGGGATTGGCTTATGCTATGCCGATTGTAGCTTGAACAGTTCTTGAACGAGATTAATATGGAGCTTCAAGCATTATTGTGAGATCTTTCCTCTCTATTTATTTTCCTTGATTATGGTTTAATTTCTATGCTTGCTTTCTATGATTTTTGCATAATTATGCTAGGAACGTTACTAGTTTGATTGTGTAATCAATCTAATGCTAGATTTAAGAATAGAATCGGATTGTTTTATTCTTTTATCAATTGGTAGCAAACTAGGGAGTAACTTAGATGCAGATCGTCTTGGTTATTTCTTGGGGAAATTGAATCAACTGTTGAATGTTTATCGCTTGTATGACGTTAGCAGGTCTATTGGTTCTCTATGTTTATTGCTGCTATTGGATTGAACTTAGACACTATCGGACTAGGTTATCCTTTAGTTAGGGTTTTATAGTCACGCTGATCGTGCTATTCAACTAAGAATAAGGAGAATGCGAGATTAATTCTCGACAATAGATAATTATGGAAATAATTAGAGTCGAGGTTAAATGATCGATAATGAATTGAAGTGGATGTTAATCGGATTCAAGATCTTCCTATATTGATTTCTCATTTTGTTTATATGCTAGTTAGTTTTAGTTTGTTCGTAAATCTACTTGAAACCCCCCTTTTGTAATTAGGTTTCTCGGCCCTTAGCTTAATCTAGGTTTTGAATCACGCTGAATATACAACTCGTCCCTGTTTCCCTGTGGATACGACCCCTACTTCCATTATACTAGTTTAGTGTAAAAGAGAGTAGGAGAAATTTTATCTTTGGCCGGGTGCGGTGCACAACGACACATCCGCGCCCGCCAATGAGCGGTTGCGTCAACGTCATGGACAGTTACTCTCGTCGTGGTGAGCGGTTACCCATGGGCAGTTATGGTCGTGGCCTTGGGCAGTTGAGACAAGTGTAGCGGACACTTGCACGTAGCTGGGCGAGCGGTTACTCGCGGCGGTTACTTAGTGTGTGTGAGAGGAGTGGGCGGTTGAGTAACCACCCACGTTCCTCACCACTCTCCTTGAATTAAGGAGTCAGTCAGCAAGTTAGTGGGAAGTTATCCCACGTTTGAGAAAGCACAGCATCATGGATAAGTTAGTGGGTGGTTATCTATGTTAGTGGGTTGTTACCTGCTTATGTGGCTGGGTTGTAGCCACTCTGATGTATTATAAATAGAGGACTTGCTGTAATCATTTGGTAGAGAATTTTGGAAACGCTTACCTTGTATTGAAATTGCTCTCAAGAAATAAAAGCTCTCCTTTTCCCTTGTAGTCTCGTGTAATATTGTGTGTGTTCTATTTTATGTAATTCCAATATACAAAGTACGTGAGTGTGGAAGGCTGGTCTAGACGTGGTCTAGGCGCCATCACAGGAACCTCCTAGTGCGGAAAAGAGGTACTTCGAAAAAAATCCTGTGACAATTTGGTCTGACCTGCCGGAAAAATCTAAGGCGGTTTTACGATGAGAACTCCAAAGAGACACGGGAAAGGTATTTTGAATGTCAACTCTCCTTCTTCTGTTCCGAAACCGGATTCTCTCTCTATGGATGCGGCGGATTTTGACTCTATCCTCAACGAGGAAGATGTAGAATATTCCAAAATGATGGAGTACTTGAGAGACTTGGCCGGATCGATCTTTGACGCCGACCAGCCGCTGGAGGCACTGAGCCGTCTAAAGACCTTGGTGTATAACAACCAGGGAAGCCAGGGTATCAATCAACCTGGTCCATGGAGCGACTGGAATGATGATGTCGCTAATGGTCGTACATTCACAATTGATGACAAACTGTCCGGTCTCCTTAACGGATGGTGCTCAAGAATAGAGGACCTAGCGGATATTGTTGGAACCCCGTTGCCAACACCTCGTCCTACGTCTCCCAAAGTCGGACTCCTAGAGAAGAAGCCGGTTAGGCGTTGCCTAGGGGGATGGCTCGTTGGAGATGAATTCAAAGCATGGGACGAAGTCCCTGAATTGCAGGATGTTGCAGCAAGGAAGGAAACAACTACGCCAGCGAAGCCGAAGAAGACCATAGAGGTGGTCGTCATCTCCGATGATGAATCGGAAAGTGGAGACCCTTGGACGAAGTCGGATTCCTCCGCAAACTATTATGGGGGTAAGTACAGCGATGAAGACGAAGGATACACTCCTACGTCTCAATCGAAGGTCCAGTTCGATCCCTTCCAACCGTAAGGTGGCGGGCAGTTGGCGTGCTTGATGAAGCTTCCCCCCTATTAGATTGTTTAAATTGTTGTTGGTTTGCTTTTGTGTGTTTCGTTTGTTGTTAAAAACATTGGTTTGTTTCCTTGTTTTTGATATTTGAATTGCAATGTAAGGATTGTTGTACTTGCGTTTATGGAAGTTGGCTTGGTTATTCTTGTTTTCATTTCCTGTACATAGCCGAATTGTAAACGCGTTACCGTTTATCAAGTGCGTTTGATTGGCTCGGAGCCGCAAGCTCGCGAGTTTAACGCTAACCAGACTTGGGTCGTCTGAACCAACGCAAAGGGCTATGCAATGAATTATAGAGGAACGCTTTGATGGACAATGTGGTGCTTGTTGACCTTGTTCATGGCTCTAACCTAAAGGAATCCCGAAAAGATGGACAAAGTCCATTCTCTCGGCAACTATGTTGTGGGTTACGCCAGTTCCTTGGGGCGGAGCATGAACATGGAGTCATGGGAGTCAAGCCAAGACATTAAAATCAATGGTCGTTGCCCCGAAATCATGAGTATTGAACTTGTGTATTAACCAAGGCCCAACGAGTACATAAACATGGTCCGCGAAGGTAGGATGGAGGGATTCACTAATGGTGATCCTCGTGAGTGTACGATCTCGTAGCTCCGGTGAAACCAGAGACATCTACCATTGGGTAGCGGAAGTGTTTAACCTTGGATCTTCGACGATGTTCGAAGGCTCAAAGGTGAACATACCTACTGTTTGTAGGATGATGGAGATTTGATCTCGATTATTCGGCGGAGCCCGAAAGACAAGGAATGAAAAACTTGCCTGCCGTTTTTAGGCGTGCGAGAGTTTATCTCCGCAGCATCGTCGGGGTTTGAGGAGTACCTCCTTACTGTCAGCAAAGTGCGAGGGGTTAACCTCACACGGAGAAACTGGAGCAAGTGTACCCTAACTCGACCGGGATGCATTG
>CANSNZ010000824.1:360000-365000 GCA_947646795.1 Beta lomatogona
CTCTTAGCATCAATTCGGGATTTTGCTCGGGCCACTTCGGATTTCACTCGAGTTTACTCTACTTTGCACAACAAGAAGAAGGATTTGGTTCTAATTGTGGTAAAATCTCTCCTAATCAAGTTCATATTGCTTATTTTTGAGTATTTGTGCTTGATTTTGTTAGGGTTTCGATTGGAATTTTTGTGTTTAGATGAAATTAGGTGTTTTGGTTTGAGTTTGTGCTTGAAATTGATTAATTGGTGATTGTGGTGGTGTTATTGTTGATTATTTGTGCAAATTTTTGGAGACACTGTGGAGTTTTTGTGGTTGTTGAGGAAAATCCTTGGATTCTACAACCCTTGGGTATTGTTGGTCATTTTTGCTGGTTGATATTGTTGTTGTTGGTGATTATTGATACTGTTGTAATGGGTTCAAAAAGACCTCGCACTAGCACCTCACCTACCTACAGTGTAAACCTTACCAAACCCGAACACAAAGCCAAGTTTCGTGAGCTTGAGAAGAGGGAGGTGAAACAAACCCTTTTCTATGATCATATAACTTGTTTCCACCGCGGGATTGATGACAAAGTGTGCGACCTTGCCCGTACACTCGGTTTTGCCCCGTTCCTTAAAAACCAAATCCCCAAATGATTGGATTACCACAGATAAGACCTACAACCACCCCGCACAACCTCCCCTCACCTACCACACTCTAACTCTAGAATTCTTAGCTAGCTTTGAATTCAAGAGAACATCTACGGAGGCAGGGGATGCCTTTGAGATTAAATTCAGGTTGTTCAACCACCAACACACCATGAGCCTCGCAGAGTTTAATGAGTGTTTTTGTTGGGATGCAAGAGCAGAGGTGTATGATTGTTCTGGGGATGGTATTGAAGGCTATGATATGCAAGCCTGGCGGAAGAGGGTAACTGATGGGTCTTGGGACTTCCTCTCTAACTCATCCAAAGCCTCAAAAATCCATCATGGCGCATTGAGGTATTTCCATAGGATGTT
The DNA here is from genome assembly GCA_947646795.1 of Beta lomatogona. Taxonomy (NCBI): domain Eukaryota; kingdom Viridiplantae; phylum Streptophyta; class Magnoliopsida; order Caryophyllales; family Amaranthaceae; genus Beta; species Beta lomatogona. The sequence goes on from CANSNZ010000824.1 coordinate 360,993, forward strand.
GGTGTATTGTTTCTTCTCCCGGCAAGATCTTGGAAAAATGAGCGACCAAGAACTTCATTTGCTATGGAGAGCAAGTGAAGGAAGAAGGTTGCTAGATCAAAATAACCCGACCGACAAAGTTAACTTGGGTTTCTTGCTTGCCACGAGGATGCTCACCATCAAGTAAGACACAAGAATGAAAGGGCCCATCCAATTGGGAGGGATGGTGACATGGATTGCTTATAGGCTCGGGTACAAAGAGCAACTTGTCAAGATGGAGTCGGAGAGCTATGGGTCGGTTCTAAACCTTGATCACCTCAAGAACATGAAATTCACCAAAGAGACATCTAGAGCTACCTTTTGGTTGATCAAGGGTGCAATATGGTGCAAGATCCCAAATAGATTCATGACTGAACCCCCAGCAAACACCCCAAATCCATGGAGAGTCCCATTTGAGGAGATTGATGCTTCGGAGCTTGATCCGAATGAGATTGAAAGAAGAAACCGAGCAAGGCAACAACATCAGCAGCAACATCAACAACAACAACAACGCAAACCAAGGCCGCAACGAGTAGAGCACGAACGTCACCCCTCCCTTGAGGAGGGAGGTATGAGCCACTCTTACCCTTCTAGTTTTAACATCGAACATGCTTTTCATAACTTAAGTTTGCAAGTGGGCCAATTGGAGGCCAAAAACCAGGGGATGGCGCTCCAAAATTCTTTGCTTTTCAACCATTTTGTTGAGCAAGGGCAAATCGCCCCGCCAGTTAACCATCCCTATTGGCCTCCACAGCTAGGGCCAATGCCAAATTGGGGAGAGGAGCACATTGATGGCACTCCTCGTGAGCTAGTCTACCCTTATTGGCAGGGTCCATCCTCCCAAATTAGGGAGCGGCGCACTTTTCCCCCATATGACTATACCCAACCCGGGGGGTGTGACTATTTCGACGACCACGCCTATAGATACATCCCACCGGAACATAGCCATGACCCATCCTTTACGGGGTACTCGGGTTTCCCTCCTAACTTTAACGGCGGTTGGGAACCCCATGGTCCCCCCTTGCGTGAGGATGGGACCCCGATCGATCTTGCATATGATTGGCGCCGCCCCGTTGAGGGCGGGCCAAGTGGATCTTAGATCGCCCCATGAATCGCCCCTAATCCCCTCTTTTGCTCTATTCCTTGGTCTCACCGAGGTCGGTTTTCCATTCATGTTGGGGGGGTGTACTTTGCATTGTTTTTTATGTAGGGGCGCAATTTTAGGGGCCATGGCTCGGGGAATTGCAATCATAAGGAATTGTTGAGCTATGTGTTAAGCTAGATTTGTTTTTCTTTGCCCTTTGTATATACTTTTGTTGGAACTAATTTTTCTTTTGAGTTGATGACCTTTCATAGCAAGCATCCGGGGATGAAGTCAAGGTGAGAAGAGCATTTGCTTCGGATATTGCATTTGGCCTTTATTGCTTCAATGATGGGTGAGATCGGTCCAACTCCCTTTTAGTTACTTATTTACTTAGTTTTAGGATAGTTTAGGAAAGAAGATGATCGTTCGAGGTTGCTTCGCTTTAATTTTACATTGGTGGTTATGAACACCACCTGGGTTTAAGTGCTAAATTTTTGTAATTGTGTTGATTATGTGCCATTACCTACTTGCTTTCATCTCTTGCTATAAAATAAATAAATAAATAAAAAGAAAAAAAAAACGTACAAATCAAGGCAAATTTTTCTTTTAATTATTTTATTTTGCTCTTGAGTTAAGAACAATATCATTGAAGCTCCACTCTTTTGAATGCTTTTATTCCTAGATGTTAGAAGTCCGCATGCTTTGAGATGTTTATGGTTGATTTTAGGATACTCTATGTTAAGGTAGCGGTTAGAACTTTTTGAGAGCACAAAACCTTAATTCATGGATTGTGGTAAGATGGTGTTGCTCTCTCTAATGATTTTAAACCTTAAAGGTAGCATTTGCTTGATAACTCCATGTGAGGACTTTCAAAAAAGCCCCAACATCTATTTTGAGTGCATGGATCCTCGACATCGCATACTTTTATCGAGAACTTGACTCTAATCTATCTTAGATCGCGACCGAGCCACTCTAGGGAAAGATAAAGGCGTTCATTTCGGTGACTATTTTTACTTTTATAGTTTTAGGCTTTTTATTCTTTTTTTTCTCTTTTTTTTTTTTGGTTTTGTTTTTATTTGCATATGCCCTTCCTCTCAACCCTTTGAGCCTTATCCTTTCTTTCATTACCTCAATACAAGCCAATTGCCTCCTTGTTTTATTTTTCACCCTTGTAGTCAATAGTGAAGTTAGAGCGATTGTCTTGAGTGATATTTGAAACAAATAAGGGGAAAGGAAAATGATGAGATTCTTGTAGTATAGTGGAAATTTTGTGTATATTCTTGAATAAATGCAATTGCAACTTCATAGAAAAAACCACCCAAAGTCAAAGAAGGTGGGAAAAAATAAAAAAAAAAAAAAAATAAAAAAAAAAAATCAAAAAAAAAAAAAAAAAAAAAAAAGAGTGGAGAAAAAGAAAGAAAGTCCAAAATAGTTCTTTTATTGTTATGTTTTCGAATAAGTTTGGGGGAAACTTATCCCTAAATGGTTGAACATGATTTGTGATTCATGGTTATTTAGCTCTTTCGCTCCTACTAAGGCTTCACTATATTAGGATTGAGCACCACTATCCAAATTTATTCACACCCTTTACCCCTAGCCTACGTTTCCACCCTTAAAAAGTCCTTTTGACCTTAGAGGGTTGAGTCATTGTCGGTGGTGGAAGATTGGAATCAAGCCTATTGAGCAAGTGTGCTATGTCGAGATGTTGAGTAACCTTCTCCTATTCTATTTCTTATTACATTTATTGGCTCCATTCTCTGGAGTTTAGAGAAGCTACCTTGAATGGCGAATTTGAAACTAGTTGAGAGAACGCGGTATGTATGGCTGTAGAATTTGAGGAAATGTGCTCTATCTAGTTCTCTATGCTTAGTGTGTGGTATGTTTTAATCAACCTATGGACATCTTTGAGCATGCTTACTTTTAATGTCTAGAAATTCTTGCATCCATTTGCGCTTGCTTCTCGTCAAAATCTCACTTAAGAGCACCATTTTATTTTCTTTGGTTTATTTATTTTTGATTTGCCTTGGATTCTAAGATCTAGAGTTTTGGGTCAAACTCTTAGAAAACCCTTACGAGAACACACTCGTCCTCCTTGGCGACTTTGAGGTTTAAAGGGCTTGTCATTTAAGCTAAAATTGACCGTGATTCCTACGAAAGTGAGTTAGTGTACAGACTTTACTGCTTTCTCTTTATTCGAGGACGAACAAAGGACTTAGTCTGGGGGAGTTTGATAAGTGGCTTTTAAGGCCGCTTTTATGGCCTCTTTCCACCCTAATTAAGCCCTTGTTTGGTCCATTTTTATGCTTTTTTAGCTTAGCTTTGTTCAATGTTAGTGATTCTATTAGCTTTATGCACTTTGAGTCTTTTTTGGGAGTTGTAAGTTGTTTTCTCTTCATGCGAAGATTGAATGTTGTGAACACCCTATGCTATGACTTGTTCCTATCTTCTTTTAGGTTCCGTAGCGGCCTAATCGAGATTGTCGAAGCTTGGAATGGCAAAAGGGAACCTTTGGATGGAGAAAGAGAGCTTCAAATAGTAAAGGAGGGTAGAAGCAGAGCCAGAGCTGGCGCTCCACCATTCAGAGCGGGAGCTCCGACTTCCCCTGTATACAAGCAATTTTGCCGAGAATTTGAAGCTGGCGCTCCAACCTCGTGGAGCGGGAGCTTCGACCTGCTGCTAAATTATCTCCCATTATGCTCAGAGCTGGCGCTCCAAACATGGAGCGGGAGCTTCGACTGCTCAGAGCTCGTGCTCCACGCATGGAGCGGGAGCTTCGACCTGCTGCTGAAATTTCTCTCATTAAGATTCAGAGCTCGCGCTCCACGCATGGAGCGGGAGCTCTGAATGGTTCAGCTCCCGATTTATTTCGCTGTTTGCCCCTACTTTAAGTTGTATTTGTAAGGGGT
>CANSNZ010000824.1:367500-370000 GCA_947646795.1 Beta lomatogona
TTCCCAATTTTCCTTCTATTTTTCGCTATTTTCTCTATTTTTTGCCATATTTAGCCCATTTTCGACAAAATAAATGAATTTTTTCCAAAAAAAAAAATACCTAAATCAAGTATGTGTCGAAACAGATTTTTCCAGATTTTTCCCCATTTTCCCTCTATTTTTCGCTATTTTCTCTAATTTTCGCCATATTCAGCCCATTTTCGACAAAATAAATGTTTTTTTTCCAGAAAAAATAATACCTAAATTAAGTATATGTCATATACAGTAGATTCATGCAAAAAAAAACTAGGCACTATTATCTCATTTTAAAACATAAAGGCCATTGTGCTCGAACTGTCAAAAGTGTGTTCACTCGTGGAATAAGCTTATTCACCATTAAGCCTCTTTAGGGAGTAGTGATTGATGATGCTCCAGGGCTGCCCATGGGCCATGGGTGCTGGGTGCTTGGTGCTTGGTGGTGTGGATGGTGCTTTACGATGCACCGCGCCCTTGTGGTGCATGAAACGGTTGGGCCCATTTGGTGCATGGTGGCGCATGGTAGGTTGATTCTTCGAATTGCATGGTGCGCTGCACCCTCGAGGTGCATGGGATGGCTGGGCCCCATATGGTGCTTGGTGCTTGGTAGTGTGCTTGATGGTGCTTTTACTATGCGCCGCGCCCTTGTGGTGCATGAAACGGTTGGGCCCATTTGGTGCTTGGTGGCGCATAGTAGGTTGATTCTTCGTATTGCATGGTGCGCCACGCCCGCGAGGTGCATGGGATGGTTGGGCCCCATATGGTGCTTGGTGCTTGGTGCTTGGTGGTGTGCTTGATGGTGCTTTACGATGCACCACGCCCTTGTGGTGCATGAAATGTGGCGCGTGGTAGCTTGATTCTTCGTATTGCATGGTGCTCGATGGTGCGCCGCGCCCGCTAGGTGAATCCTATCACTTAGGCCCCATATAGTGCTTGGTGCTTGATGGTGCACACACACACGCGCGCGCACGCGCAGTTAGCACTTAGCACTAAAGCACATTTGCACTTGGCACTTCGGCACGAGGGCAAGAGGCAATGAGGCAAGAGGCTAGAGGCTACAGGCTACATGCATGAGCAATAAGATGAGAGGTCCCATATAGTGGGATTTTTGGTTGGAAATTCTATTACTCGATTTGAATATAGTGGGTTGTTGGTTGGATGGATAGGTTGTACATGGGAAATCCTATCAGTTGGTTCAATATAGTTGGCATCTCAACCACACCAAAGATGAGAAAGAAGGAGTGGGCACTTTCTCAAGTTATGCCGCTTGAAATCGACCCAAAATGGCCCATATAGTGGGTTGTTGGTTGGATGGATAGGTTGTACATGGGAAATCCTATCACATGGTTCAATATAGGTGGCATCTCAACCACACTAAAAGAAGAGAGGAAATAGTATGCGCTTTCGCCAATTATGGCACTTGACATCGACCCAAAACACCCCACATTGTATCTCGGGACCCTTGAGGATCCCCAAAATGTTTTTATACCCCATCCAATATGTTTCCCTATGTTTCCCTATTTTCCTCATATTTTCCCCTATTTTTTGACTATTTTTACCCATTTTTCATGAAAAATATTACTTTTTTAAAAAAAAAAATTACACAAATTAAATATATGTCGAAACATATTTTTCCCTATTTTTCCCTATTTTCCTACTATTTTTGCCCATTTTAAGTGAAAAAATATTACTTTTTTTAAAAAAAAATACATAAATTAAGTATATGTCGAAACATATTTTTCCAAATTTTTCCCCATTTTCCCTCTATTTTTCGCTATTTTCTCTATTTTTCGTGGAATAAGCTTTTTCACCATTAAGCCTCTTTAGGGGGTAGTGATTGATCATGCTTCAGGGCTGCCCAAGGGGCCCTGGCTGCGTGGCCCAGCAGCAGCACCCCCCCCCCATTAAGAAGGGGCATGCTATGCATGGACATCTAGTAGAGCCATTCGATGGCCTACGTCCAACCAGTCAAGGGAGACGACCGGTGTCGCCTAGGAAAAGACGGAAATACCCTTGTTTCCGTCGAAGGGGGAGTGATTGATGATGCGCTCCACCTTGGCTGCGTGGCCCAGCAGCACCCTCAAGGGTGGTAGCCTTCGGAATTGTCGGTATTTATTAACCGGTGTTGCCTAGGAAAAGACGGAAATACCCTTGTTTCCGTCGAAGGGGGAGTGATTGATGATGCGCTCCTCCTTGGCTGCGTGGCCCAGCAACACCCCTCAAGGGTGGTAGCCTTCGGAATTGTCGAAAAGACCCTTGTTTCCGCCATTTGACGCTCGGTTATCGGAGTCTCGTGCTGCTATCGGAGTCTCCTTACTTGTTCGCTAAGCGTCGAGTATGGGGCGACACCTCGGAAGGGGGGTACCCCAATGGAACCGAGGCGAGGGAAGGCTGTTGTGAAAATCAAAGTCGATGATGCTAGGTTGCCCAAGTTGACCCCTGAACATCACATCTTGGTCGGTAAGGGGCTTGCTCTCGAAAGCCT
>CANSNZ010000824.1:375000-547500 GCA_947646795.1 Beta lomatogona
CTTGTGGAGAAAGATTAATTACTTAATCTAAGTCAAGATATTTATTTTATGCACTTTGAATTTTTATACTATGGTATGTTTAATATTCTAGTAACTTAGAATCTTTGCATAAAAGATTCTTTAAGTTAGTAGATATTTGTGATGTTGTTGTTTGTGCGTAAAAATCAGTTATAGTTAGCGTGGCATACAATGTAGAACTGATTGCTTGAAGTTCTCCAACAAACCCAACTAACTCGCTGAAGATACTCCCGCTAGGGGTGTGCACAAACCGGTCCGGACCGGAATTTGGACCGGACCGGACGGACCGGAGATTCCGGTCCGGTCCCCGGTCCGCCGAAAATCAGGATTCCGGTCCGGTCCAAACCCGAAAAATTCCGGTCCGGACCGGTTGGACCAGAATTTCTATTATTCTAGTAAAAAAAAAAAGTTTATATGTTAAAAAAAAATTTTAAAGGTAGAAAGTTAGAAACTTAAAAACCTACTATATTCTTTTAGGATTATTGACATTAAAATTATTAATTTTAAATGTATATAATTTATAAATATATTTGAATAAAATATAAAAGATTTTTTTTTTGAAAAAAAAAAATTCGGTTCGGTCCCGGTCCAAGAAAACCCCGGATTCCGGTCCACCGGTCCAGCCGGTTCCGGTCCGGTCGGTCCGGTCCTGGACCGGTGCACACCCCTAACTCCCACTAACGGATAGTGGAGGTAGTTTATTTCCGTTGCAACAAGAGTCGAGGAAGTGCAGCGAAGATCAGGCCACAATCTCCATTACCCTACTTGCGCCATTTTGAGAAGAACATGGAGCACAACGTGTCCAGATGAAGGAAGAACTGCAGCAGCTATATAAGAAGAAATTATTTGAAGAAAAACTTAAGAACTTTCAAGCGAAAAAAGTCAATCATTACTTAGAAAGTTTTTCTTGAAATTTCCTCTTTATTCAACATACTCATTATTGCAATATTCATAGTGTGTGGGTGAGAAAAATTCAAACAATGTCCTTGTATTCAAGAGAGAGTGAGAAAGAGAGAAAAGAGAAGACTTCGAGTGAAGTCAATAGTGAGTATCATCAGTTCAGGGGGAACTGAGTGACTGGGGAACAAGTTCCTAGAGGAACAGAGAAGGTCCAGTATTAGGTTGTACAAAAGAGAGTCTTTTGGCCTAGTATATTAAAGAGAGTTTGGGTCAAAATCCCTCGTGGTAAAGGTTTTTCTTCCTATTGGGCCTAGGAAGTTTTCCTTGTAAAAATCTCGTGTGCTTGTCTCTTTCTAATTTCAAGTTTGTTTTACTTCCACAATACAAATTGAAAATTTCTCCTCAACTACAATTCACCCCCCTCTTGTAGTTGGTCTAGTGTTCATACTAGAATAACAATTGGTATCAGAGCCTAGTACCTCCAGAATCAGCTAACACTGAGGAGATTGTATCGGGAAAAATGAACACAACGGGACAAAAGCTTGATGAAGGGTATTCAACTCAACGACCACCCATGTTCAATGGCAAACATTATCGATACATACTGGAAGAACCGTATGGAAATATTTATTAAAGCTGAAAATTACCAGGTGTGGAAGGTAATTGAAATCGGTGACATTGAAGTCACAAAGAAGCACGAGAAAGGGGAGCCGGTTCCTAAACCCCTTGCCGAATTTGACAAAGAGGACTTCGATAAAATGGAGATGAACAACATGGCCAAGAAGCTACTCCATTGCGGTCTTGATCCCCATGAACACAATCGAGTCATGGGATGCAAGACAACAAAGCAAATGTGGGAACTCCTTCAAATTACTCATGAAAGAACAAGCGAAGTGAAACGATCAAAGATCGACATGCTCATGCATAAGTATGAATTGTTTCACATGAAACAAAAGGAGCCTATTCAAGATATGCTCACTCGCTTCTCAAACATTATAAACGAACTTGAATCTCTAGGAAAGATAATCTCCCCAGAGGAACAGGTCCGAAAGGTTCTAAGGAGTCTACCACAAGATGAAAAATGGATGGCAAGACAACAGCACTGTTGGAAACCAAGGACTTCACAACGTTCAACATTGAACAACTTGCTGGTTCCTTGATGACCCATGAGTTACATCTCGAAACTCATGAAACTGAATCATCAAAACCTAAGGCTCTGGCCCTCAGGGCTGAGGAACAAGAAGACTCATAAACTGTTGATGAAGAAGCTGCAATGATCTTTAGAAGATTCAAGAAGTTCTTTAACAAGAACTACAAAGGAAAGGTTACCAAGAAACCAACAAAGGTAAGTTGTCACAAGTGTGGAGGCCTTGATCATTTCATCAAGGAATGTCCTCAATGGGAAAACGAGAAAGCTAAAGGAAGATACAAAGAGAAGGGCAAGGAACAACAAAGATCAATTTCGAGAAATGATATGAAGAGAGCCATGGTAGTAGCATGGGGAGAGTCTGACTCAGAGGAGGAGCAGGAACAAACTGAGGAAGAAACTGCACATCTATGTCTCATGGCAAATATTGAAGAAAAAGTGGAATCATCAAACCCCCAAGGTAAGTTTTAATGCCACTGAAGAGGAATTTACAGAACTGAATAAAAGTCAATTAATAAAACTTTTGCTAGAAATCTTAGATGATTACAAGGTTGTATGTGCAAAAAGAGATCAATTAAATAATGCCTTGAAAATCACTAAGAATCATTCAAATTGGCTTAACTCACTAAAATGTGACACGGAAAAAAGATTCTTTGAACTTTTTGACAAGAGTAGAACTTATCAAGATGCTTTTGAAAAAGTCAAAAATGAAAATTTTCTTTTAAATTTGGAACTGGCAGAATTGAAACTGTTTGTTCCTGAAGGAACAGTCTCTTCATCTAATACCAGAAATATTACTGAAAATTTGAAAAACGAGTTTGATAATATCTTTCAAGAAAATCTGGTATTAAAGAAGAAACTGGAGCCCTCAAGGAACAAGCTTCCTGACCCACTCTCATGGATACAAAAGTATGAAAACAAAGGAAGAAATGGTCTAGGTTTCAATCATAAAAAGAAGAACAAAAAGAAAAAATATGTTGATCTGCCAAGTCGTAAAATATGTTCTTATTGTGGGAACAGTGGTCACATTGTATCTGACTGTTCCACCAGAGAAGAACGTATTGAGAGGAACACGTACCTAGTGAAACAGGTTTGGAAAATTAAGAAAGGCTCAAGTCCAACAATGGAACCCAAGTTAGTCTGGGTTCCTGCAACTAACTAGTTTGCTATGGTACAGGCTGAAGTGAGAGGGAACAACTTGTGGTACCTCGATAGCGGTTGTTCTAAGCACATGACAGGAGATAGATCAAAATTTCTCACTTTCAGTCTTCAATGGAGGAACTGTGACCTTTGGAGACAATCTTACAGAAAACATTGTAGCAGTTGGTATGATTGGTAAATCTCAGTCACATTCCATAGATAATGTATTTTTGGTCGAGGGTTTAAAACATAGTTTACTTAGTGTATCTCAGTTTTGTGATAAGGGAAATACAGTGAAGTTTACTAATGAGTCTTGTGTAGTCAGCAATGAAAGTACAGGAACCAAGATCCTTGAGGGAACGAGGAAAGGGAACACCTATATGGTTGATCTGAACCTTGTTCCTAGGAATAATCTCACATGCTTAAGTGTGATCGAAGCTGATCCTTTTCTGTGGCACAAAAGATGTGGTCATGCAAGCATGTCCCTACTGCATAAACTAAGTGGGAAGGACTTGGTGGTTGGTCTACCAACTATTAAGTCACTAAACCACGATGTTTATGATTCATGTGTCAAAGGTAAGCAAGTGAGATCCTCATTCAAATCCAAGAAAATGGTAAGCACACAAATTCCATTAGAACTTCTTCACATGGACTTTTGTGGCCCTGTACGCATCCAAAGCCGATCCGGTAAGAAATATGTCTTAGTCATAGTAGATGATTTTTCAAGATACACATGGGTTATTTTTCTTCATAGTAAGGATGAAACGTTTGATGAATTTCTAACCTTTGCTAAAAAGATTCAAAGAACTAGTGGTTTTAAATTAAAGCATTTAAGATCTGACCATGGTACGGAGTTTGAAAACTCCAAGTTTGATGAACTTTATAGCAATGAAGGTTTAGATCATAATTTCTCCGCTCCAAGAACACCACAACAGAATGGTGTAGTCGAAAGGAAGAACCGGACTCTTGAGGATATGGCAAGGACGATGATAATTACAAGCGGTCTTCCGAAGAACTTTTGGGCTGAAGCAGTGAACACAGCATGCTACATCATCAATCGTGTCATGCTAAGGCCAATCACCATGAAGACTCCTTATGAGCTACTTAAAGGAAGAAAACCCAATATTTCTTGTTTTCGTGTTTTTGGATGTAAATGTTTTGTACATAACAATGGAAAGGACAACTTAGGAAAGTTTGATGCTAGAAGTGATGAGGCTATTTTTCTAGGATATGCCTTAAGTAGTAAGGCTTATCGTGTCTACAATAAGCGAACAATGTGTGTCGAGGAAAGTGTCCATGTTATTTTTGATGAGACTAACTCCCTGCAGGAACAGAGTCACAATGATAACTTTTAAATTGGTTTGACTCGTCCTGATGAGTTTAATCAAAATGATGAGGAGCTAACCCCTGCAGGAAAAGAGAAGAAGCAAGTTCCTGACCCTGATAACCCTGTGCCTGATCCCCTTGAGGAACAAGCAACAGAAGGAACTCAGGAGGATCAAGGAACTCCTGATCCAAAAAGATCAAGAGAATCAATCACCTTAAGAAACTCAAGAAGCAACTAGGAGATTTGATCCAAAGCCTTGGAAACACCAAAATTCTCATCATTTAGAATTGATAATAAGTGACATTGAAAAGGGAACTCAAACGAGATCCCAATTGAAGAATTTTTGTGCTTTTCACGCTTTCTTATCTATGACAGAACCTAAGGACCGTGTGGAAGCACTCAAGGAGGCTGATTGGATCCATACTATGCAAGAGGAGCTAAATGAGCTCTAGAGGAACAAGGTATGGCACCTGGAGACAAAACCAAAGAACCAGAAGGTTATAGGACTAAAATGGGTCTTCATGAACAAACTTGATGAGCATGGAACTGTGGTAAGGAACAAGGCCAGACTTGTTGCCAAAGGTTATAATCAACAAGAAGGTATTGATTTTGATGAAACCTTTGCTCCTGTTGCTAGAATAGAAGCAATAAGAATTTTGATTGCCTTTGCTGCCTTTATGGGATTTAAGTTGTACCAAATGGACGTCAAATGTGTATTTCTAAATGGCTTTTTGATTGAAGACGTCTATGTGGAACAACCTCCTGGATTTGAAAATTCGGAACTTCCAAATCAAGTCTATAAGCTTGATAAAGCTCTTTATGTGCTGAAACATGCACCTAGATCTTGTTTTGAAAGGTTGTCAAAATTTCTGCTTTCACATGATTTCATAAGCGGTAAGGTTGATAGAACCTTGTTCCTTCGATCAAAAGGAACAGACATATTAGTAGTCCAGATTTATGTTGATGATATTATTTTCGGTGCTACTAATGATCTTCTTTGTAAGGAGTTTGCTGATCTTATGAGTAGTGAATTCGAAATGAGTATGATGGGAGAGTTGAACTTCTTTTGGGTTTGCAAATTAAGCAAATTGAAAGAGGAATAATGATCCATCAACAAAAATATGTCAAGGAACTGCTCAAGAAATATGGACTAAAACATTCAAAAACCAACCACACTCCCATAAGATCAGGAACAAGGTTAGATGAAGATTCAAATGGTAAGTGTGTAAATGGGAAGCAATATCGAGGTATGATTGGTTCATTACTTTACTTAACTGCAAGTAGACCCGATATTTCTTTTAGTGTTGGTTTATGTGCTCGGTTCCAATCAAATCCCAAAGAATCTCACTTAACAGCAGTTTAGAGAATTCTAAGGTATTTGAAAGGAAGTGATGACTTATGTTTGTTCTATCCTCGAAGTGATGTGTTTGACCTAGTAAGCTATTCGGATGAGGATTATGCTGGAGACTTGGTTAACCGCAAGAGCACATCAGGCATTGTCCAGTACCTAGGATCAAGCTTGGTGTCATGGAGCTCAAAGAAACAGAATATTGTTGCCTTATCCACAGCAGAGGCAGAGTATATGGCTGCTGCTGCATGCTGTTCCCAGGTCCTTTGGATCAAGCAACAAGTAAGAGATTTTGGCATTAAGTTTTAGTATGTTCCTATCTACTATGATAATACTAGTGCTATTTGTATCTCTAAGGATCTAGTTCATCATTCAAGGGTCAAGCATATTCACATTAGACATCATTTCCTTAAGGATAATGTAGAAAAGGGTCTTGTCAAACTTGAATTTTGTCCAACTGAAAATCGAATAGCTGACATTTTGACTAAACCACTTCCTAGAGAAAAATTCGAGAAAATTCGCTTAGAGCTAGGGATGATTAGAATTCATTGAGTGTGCTACTTCAAATAAAACCCTTAGTTACAAGATTACACTAAGTGGCCAGCAACATTTTGTGAATTTAAATCACTCATGACACAGTCATTGTAAAGGACTCACATTAGTCTTCATAATACTCCCCTTATTGTCCATACATTGTTGTTGAGCAAAATTTGATGAGACTTGTGTAAATAAAGCATGTACATGAATAATGCATGAGTTCTTTATTCCTTACTTTTCTTTTTCTTTTTCTCTCTTAAATATTTTTTTTCGATAAATATTTACTTTACTTGTAAATATTTGTTCCACTTTTATTTTTCCATTTTTTCTTTTTATTTCTTTTCCCACTAATATATCTCATTCTGATACAATGCAACGCATCACATAAGTCTAAGTTCAAAGCCGAAGTAAAAATTCAATGGATTAAGAGGAGAGTGAACAACCGTTATTAATTTCTTCACAAAACCCCATAAATCTACCACCACATAAAAACCCTGTCAAATCATCTCTTTTTACACGGCAAGTTTTACATTTTACCCAAAACCATCAACACTCAAAACCACTCATCTTCTTTAACCTTCTCAAAACTTCATAAATGGCACCAAAACGAAAAAATTCTGAAGAGACCAAACCCCATCAAAATTTCCCTGCTGAAAAATCTTCACCTTTGGTGGAATATGACGAGAGCGATCACGAATCTTCCAATTCGAATCAAGAAACCCAGGATTCCCTTGAGCAATCCTCTGGAAATGAAAAGAGCCTGTTAGCGAGGATGAAGCAGAGCAAGAAACTATCATCAACGTGCCAATAAAAAGGGGTAAGAAATCAAAATCTTCCAAATACTTGATTGGATTCTGTGTTGATCTTGCATGGTGCAAGAAAGTTAAATGGGTAGAATTTCTTGACTTAGTGAAATTTCAGAAGTGGTCTAAAATTCTTTGTTCTGATGAGGGTTTATTTGAGGCTGAAATGGGTGAGTTCTGTTCAAAATTTGAAATTCTGATGGTATGTGCATGAGTGTTGTCAATAGTAAATTGGTGAAACTTACTGGAAAAATTCTAGGGGACTGGCTGGATGTACCAACTGAAGGGTACAAGACCTACATTAAGGGCAAGGTTCAATTGAATATAAATGGAATTTCAAATGATAAAGTTTTGTCGTTTTTTGGTGGCAAGTCTACTGATTTTTCTCTTGACCAAAAGGACCTTTCACCTTTTTACAAATTCCTATTTCAACTTGTTTGGCGTTTTATTCTGCCCCGTACCTCTAAAAGAACCCAAGCAAATATCATGGACTTGTCCCTTATGTATTGTCTTGGCAACAACATCAAGATTAATTTCCCTTCCCTCATGATTACTCATTTGACCCATTGCATTACCCACAATAACCAAGTTGGATATGGTAGTATTCTCACTACTATTTTTAAAAAGAGTAATGTTAAACTCCCTTCTCACTCATCCTTTGAACTTGAACCTGAGAACTATTTGACCAAAGATACACTTGGAAGGCTGAGTTTGAAGGTGTTGGATGGTAAAGTGATGTTTGATGTTTGATGTTGAAGAGCCAAAGGTTAAGAGTGAAGTAGGGGTTAAGAGGAAACTTGTTGAGGAAGTGAGTGCTGGGGGAACCAAGCCAGTGAGGAAGAGTAGAAGGTTGGCAGATACCAAGTCCTCAAGGAACAAGGAGGATGATGATGCTGTCATGATTAACTTGGATGAGGATCCAGTTCCTACAGGATCTAGTTCCAAAGCTGTTGATTTTCCCTTGCTCTCTACTGCTGGTCTTGCTGGTCTGCTCATAGACATTCAAGGGTCCCTGTCTCTTCTTCATTCAAGGGTCTAGGGGTTGGAAGCTCGGATTGCTCGCATTGATGTTCAACAGGAGCAACTTCTTGCTGCTGTGAAGAACAGTGAAGCTGTTGTTCGTGAGAAGATTGACTCCGTTGTTTCCACCTATATCATCCGTCCTAAGCCCTGATCCTATCCTTTATCGCACTTCCCTCAATCTATTAAACAATATAACTTTTGGTTTTTGTAACTAAACAATTGGTGATCGTTGTTCTTGTTGGTTTTTGGATGTGTTAATCACATCAGTTTATTTTGGTTTATTTTTCTTCTTTTCTTTCTTTCTTATTCTTCTTATATTTGCCTTCCTTCTTCTTTTCATCTCTTGAACTCTGATATTGCTCATATCTTGCTTGTTTGCATCTGTTTTGTCTCTATATGCTCATTTACATGTTGGATGGCTAGTATTATTAGATGCATGTTTGAGCTACTCTGCTTTGACATTGTTGTATATGATGCACTCTTAGAGTACTGCTGGGTACTTAGTTGTTTTTTATGATGACAAAAGGGGGAAGAAGTAGAGTGGCACATAAAAATTCAAATTCTAGTCCTCTTTGGTTCTGGGTGATGCTTTTTGGATTTTTCTTATTCAAAACTGATTTATGTTAGTTTCGTATTTTAGTATTCGTTTTTTGTTAGTTTAGTACTCGATTTATTTTCTTAGTCTTTTGTTAGTTTTTTTTTTAAGTCATTAGCTCTTGATTCTTTCGCTTTAGTTATTTTAGTTTTCTTATTTTGTTTTTATATGCCTTATATTTACCATCATCAAAAAGGGGGAATATTGTTGTATTTGATGTTTTGACGATGCCAATTACTTAGGTAAATTTTACTATATAGTTTTTATTTTGCGAAAATATAAAATACCAAAATTAATGTAATGTTTAATTTTGCATTTATATCTTGTGGAGAAAGATTAATTACTTAATCTAAGTCAAGATATTTATTTTATGCACTTTGAATTTTTATAATATGGTACGTTTAATATTCTAGTAACTTAAAATCTTTGCATAAAAGATTCTTTAAGTTAGTAAATATTTTTGCTGTTGTTGTTTGTGCATAAAATCAGTTATAGTTGGCGTGGCATACAATGTGGAACTGATTCCTTGAAGTTCTCCAACAAACCCAACTAACTCGCTGAAGATACTCCCACTAACGGATAGTGGAGGTAGTTTATTTCCGTTGCAAAAAGAGTGGAGGAAGTGCAACGAAGATCAGGCCACAATCTCCATTACCCTACTTGCGCCATTTTGAGGAGAACATGGAGCACAACGTGTCCAGATGAAGGAAGAACTGCAGCAGCTATATAAGAAGAAATCATTTGAAGAAAAACTTAAGAACTTTCAAGCGAAAAAAGTCAATCATTACATAGAAAGTTTTTCTTGTAATTTCCTCTTTATTCAACATACTCATTATTGTAATATTCATAGTGTGTGGGTGAGATAAAATTTAGAGAATATCCTTGTATTCAAGAGAAAGTGAGAAAGAGAGAAGAGAGAAGACTTCGAGTGAAGTCAATAGTGAGTATCATCAGTTCAGGGGGAACTGAGTGACTGGGGAACAAGTTCCTAGAGGAACAGAGAAGGTACAGTATTAGGTTGTACAAAAAAGAGTCTTTTCGCCTAGTATATTAAAGAGAGTTTGAGTCAAAATCCCTCGTGGTCAAGGTTTTTCTTCCTATTAGGCCTAGGAAGTTTTCCTTGTAAAAATCTCGTGTGCTTATCTCTTTCTAATTTCAAATTTGTTTTACTTCCGCATTACAAATTGAAAATTTCTCCTCAACTACAATTCACCCCCCTCTTGTAGTTGGTCTAGTATTCATACTAGAATAACAAACGGATGTCATATGAAATTGAGTGACCCGAAACACCCAGCGCGCCCTTCATTATCTCACATGTTACCAACCCGTTAACCATAGTTAACCTTAAGTTCTGTTTCAAGGACGACGTTATGGATGGCTGGTTACATCCCGTTAGTAAAGCTTCCTAACTTTTACATAAGAATTTACAATAAATACCCCCGGATATGCAGTGCTCGGATATGAGGATATCTCTGAGATAAACTGGTTGCCGCTCAGCTCAATTAATCCAGCAGATCGATTAACGATTCTTCCCCATCAGCTTTTTTCTTTCTCTCAAAAGCTAGGGTTAGGGTTCTTTCTTCCCCATCAGTTTCTCTGTCATTCATTATGCAGTCGAGTTCAGCCGGGAAATCATCCACGAGTTCAGCTAGGAAATCATCCACGAGGTCAACAAGGAAATCATCCACAAGTTCAGCCAAGAAATCAGAGATTGATAAAATATCTCAAAGATTGGAGAATCTTCATTTAACACCAGAAGAGAAGCAAGATGTAAGCGAGATTCAACGCAGACCACGTTCCAACAGTACTACACGCTAGGTAAAACGGTACCCTTATGCAGTCATGAAAAGCGTATTGCTTAACTTGCAATGGCAATGTTTTCGTAAAAATGTTAAGCTACCTAACAGAAGTAGATCTTCTTTTAGAAATGGTTGTTTTGCTTTTTCTTGGGACGATAAGAGCATGAGATCTCTTCAAACTGGGAGTCACGACTTCCTCGTTGTTTTGATAGAAATTATTGTTGATAAACTGACCCTCTTAGCCGAGGGAAAACGTTTTTTTACCTGCTTCAACTAGAGAGATCACTTATAATATGAAGAGTTCTGAAGTGTGGCAACCTACCTTTGCGGATGAAAAAATTACTCAATTGATCGATGATATGTGCTGTCTTTTCGCTGCTCGCAATTATCCATGGGCATTACTTCACAGGAGCATGGATATTACATTGGTAATATTGTGGTAGTTCGTCAAAACACGGTCGGATCATTTCAGGAACCAATTGGGGAAGAAATCGAAGAGGATGGGAGCCAATTGATCCATCCTTTTGCAATTAATTTCAATACCATCAAATCCATCAAATTTAACCCTAACAAACCTCGTCCCAAATGCGTCCTAGTTATTGAAAAACTATGTGCTTTTAGGGAGTTGATTTCTGTTAAGCTGCATGATTTTCCTTGTCTTATTGTCACCGGCATGGGACAAGCTTCTCAGGAGTGTCGCATGTTTTTAAAAGAAATTTCCACCAGTTTAGAACTTCCAATATTTGCTTGTGTTGATTTAAATCCACACGGATATGACATTTTCAAGACATATAAGTATGGTTCGGATCAGTTATCATTCCAAACTAGAAATCTGACCGTGCCGACAATGACTATAATTGGATTATTCAGGTCTGACTTGGTACCGTTTGGTTCGGAGGTGGTTAAAGATAATATGCAGCCACTCGGGGTCCGTGATCACACGTTGTTGTCAAATCAAACATGTGCTCATTGGGT
Source organism: Beta lomatogona (assembly GCA_947646795.1). Classification (NCBI taxonomy): domain Eukaryota; kingdom Viridiplantae; phylum Streptophyta; class Magnoliopsida; order Caryophyllales; family Amaranthaceae; genus Beta; species Beta lomatogona. The sequence continues at coordinate 386,613 of CANSNZ010000824.1, forward strand.
TAAGCAGGAGCCTGAGATTGAGGCATCTCTTAAATCCATGTCTCAAGAGGGGAAAAAAGCTGATATGGAGATGATTTCTTTCATTGAAGATTATGACTATTGGTTGGACTTCCTCCGCAACAAGATGACAAATGCTGAGGTTGAATTTCTTATTCTCCACGAAGTAAATAATTCGATGACAGTCTTATCAAGTAAGTTTGAGTAAGGTTCTATTTTGTTTATAGGCCAAAATTTTGAGTAAGGTTCTATTTTAAATCTTATGTCTGTTTTCAAATAACTTACAATCTATAGAGTAGGAAAACAAGTAAAATATTGTGATTTTATGTACGAATTTTAAATCTTGTTATTAGGATTACTGGATTATACCCTTTGCCCTCCCCCCTCATGAACTCAATTGTTTCACTTTTTGTTCAACTGTTTTAAATTATTTAGATTACTAATTTGTTTATTGTCTAGAATATTTGAATGGAAAATTTACCAAAATGAATGGCTAATCTTATGTACTCATTGTATAACGTTCATTTTTCCCTCAAGTCTCATCTTACTATGCTTTTGTTGATTAAAGGCATGTTATTGTTCATTTTGCCCTTTATATACGATAATGCATATTGGTGTGATGGGATCTTGTTTGTAATTAAGTACCTTTTAGAGTAGTAGTTGTGCAGTTCATCTTCATCTTATTGTAATCACTTAGTATAGTATTATATATATCCAAAAAAAAAAAGTTGTTGTTTTGGGCTTACAAAGGAGCAAGTGATAGATGATAGCGTCATAGGTGCATCAAGTTCTAAAAACAAAACAAAATGTTGTGCTCCATTCTGTCTAGACTAGGAGTCATGATTTGCCCTCTACAGCGTTTTGGGGAATATTTTCTTTTGCTTAATGGTTTCACTGTTTCTTTCACTACCTTAGTGGTTTCATCGAATGCAAGGGGTACCTTTTTTTTCCCCAAAAATGCACCAACTAATCCTAATGAGATTTTATGGTCAATGTAAGCCTCGATTTAAGTTGATGATGTTGGAAAAAGGGGGATTGATGCTTTAAAGGTTTAAAGTGGATTTGTTAGGGTTTCTTTGTGTTTACATACATGATTTGAATCACCCCCACCCTTTTTGTGTGTGTGTGCGCGCGTGCATGTTTGTGTTGGGGGGTTATGGTGGATTTGATGTATTTGGGCTTACTAGAAGAAGATGGACACATTGATATGAGAGAGAGAGGAGGATTATATGGAATAAAGGTAAGAGAAGATGAAGAAGGGTTTTGGTGGTGTGGACAGGGCCATTGGGGTGAGTTAAAGGGTGTGACTTGATGACATTATAATTAAATTGGAGTCAACATTAAAGAGTCAAACGTGTTAACATCATTACTCATTCATTTTAGGGGTATAGAGTGCACCTCTGAAAAAACATGGGTATCCTGTTCATTCGGTGAAACCTCAAATGTATTTAGTGAAAAAACCACGCGTTGAACACCTCTGTAGAGGTTCATTATATATCTGCTTCGATGCTTTTCGGAACTCATCACTGCACTCATATGTGATTTATATGCTGGGTGAAAGTGATTATGCTGCACTTGTAATGTATGTTACTTTTTAGATAAGCTCTTTTTTAATTATTGTGGTAGTGTTCACTTCACTATAGCTTGGCTGTGATGATATGTTGGAGACATGTGTTTCCAGTTTGTTGAGGTTTAGTTTTATAAGACTTTCTTTCTTATTTTTGCTAGTGTAGTGGTTTTTACTTTATAGGAGTGAGGTGTGCCTTGTGACCTGCGGTTTTAATTTTTCTATTGACTCTTAATTAAGAAGTTAGTATCAATTAGTTGATAGATGATTATAATTAAGATAGGCCTTTAGATTTAACTTTCACGAACCTTGACTCCTTGACATGTGCAGATGTGTAACTTTGCTGCTTATAGGCTAAAATTTTGAGTAAAGTTCAAATTTTGTTTATCAAGTAAAAGTATTGATAGAAATTATGGAAGTGACTTAGGTATGAGAATCAGATAAGCTTAATTTGTTTTCCACATTATTTTAGATTTTGAATGGTTATAATGATGTACGGCACAATTAGCAGTGATAGATTAATGTAGGATGTTGCACAATGCAGCTAACCTTCAGTTATGCGAGTCTTTGTTGAAAAGATGGAGCTGAAAGCATTCAGTTCGTTGTATAGAACAAACTTAACGAGTTTTAACAGTGAATAGTGATGTGGTAGTAGTTTGGGACAAAGCTTTATTCGGCCATGGTTGGTTTATACCTATACCTATAGAGGTGAAGTAGCTCTGTTCCATTTTTACAGTTTAATTTCAGAACACTCTTTGGTTGCAATGTATCTACAATGATTGTACGAAAATTCATCATGTTCCTTTTGATTTAGACATTTTCTTTATTGACTAGTTGCTTTTACTTGATTTTTGTAAGTCCTTTTATTTTTCCTTTGGATTGATGTGTTGGATGGCTGCTTGCGAGCTTGTTTCAAGACTTCTTTGCCCTTGTCAATTTGTTGCGTATCATATGATGGCTAGGAAGTCAGTCCTTTTGCTTTGTGTTTCGACATATCAGCTCATTTCCCCATAATCATTGTATGTGCAGTGTCTGGGATTCGGCTTTTAGAAGTCTGTTGTTTGCTTATACTAAATTCTGATTGTACTTGTTATCCCTATCTTCTCTTTGCATGAACATGTTGATTTTCAAGCTTTTACATTTCTGGCTTTTCCACCTTTCATAGTCAAGAGCAAGTTACACTTCAGGACACTATTTATAATTGCTTCATTAATTCTAACCTCTATATGTTCTTTGTTGACAGGTCTTTGAAGATGAGGTACTGCGGCCACAAATGACAAATTTTTTGTTTCAAATTATTAGATGTAATTTTGTTTTTTTCTGTCCTTTTAGATTCAAGTGTCTTCAAGATCTGAAGTCTAAATATCGAATTTCATATCATACTCTGTACTAATTATTATTATTATCAAGGATGAGGATATTGGTTTCACTGAAATTGGAATTTGATTTTAACTTTTTAAATAGTCAGGTGCTTTCATTATAAATTCGTCTCGTTAGAAATACTCTTCTAACATCAACTTTATATACTTCGTAATTCTTACCCATATACGGAGTATGCAATTGTAGAATTTAACGGTCAAAATCAAAGTAATGCATTAACATATGTGAAAGTGTAATTGTTGTTGCAAATAAAATTAAATGGTCAAAACCAAAGTAATGCATTAATATATGTGAAAGTCTAATTGTTGTTACAAATAAAATGAAATGGGGAAGTATGTAGCACGAATTAACAGCCACACGCCCACACAAGTGATATGAGAATGAGATATTCATTTCTCACATCCCAAAACACCCAAACACAAGTGATGTCGTCAATGCTCATGTATTCCTTCTCCTTCAACCTGTCACCTGTCTTTGCTGCTGCTTCATCTTCATGTTTCTTTCTTTCTCATCCATTGTTCTCATTTAAACTTGTACAATTCCCATCTTAATTATAATTATCAAATTATATTGTAGGTTTATTTTATTACTGTGTTTTCATTTTATTATTATTTTTTAAAAAACAGATAATTCAAAAACTGTGAAGCTTCGAAGTGATTGGAGGGAAAAATCTCAACCAATTCCTCCTGGTGGAACTTACCCTGCTAAAGACCATTGCAGGTTTCCCCTTCTTTTTCTCTCTCCTTTTTTTTTTCTTTCTAAATTTTGTTTAATTTCAAGGATTCTAGTAAGTTTTTTTTTGTTGTGCTTGGATCTATGGTATCGAATTATGAGCAATAAAAGTTAAAAATATGAAAAATTGGTGCATAAATTTGAACTTTCATTATCTGTTAACACATTTGATTCCATGTTGTGTATTATTGTTCGTTTTATTTTTGAGTTGTGATATTATAATGTAGACCTTCCGTCACGCATTAATGGAAACAATTGAATAGTTTACCTCTTACAAATGAATATAGTTATTTCCATTATTTTGTATCATAGGAGTAAATTATTTTCGCGGTTGATGTTCGATTTATATCACTTGCATGTTCTTTTAACACACTTGCATCGATTTTTATGTGGTTTTTTTTTTTTTATTAGGAAAGAAATGTTCTTTGGGAGACTATGATGTCATATACTCTAATGCAGGATACAATTTTTGGGTTTGCCCCATGAGATTGTTATATACTAGCGTATCAATATTTGAAGTCTGTTCTTAGTTTTGATTAGTGTTAATAAGTTTGAATAAGTTCCACGAAGTTGACGTTTGGCCATCACAAATGAGGTTTAAATAAGTCTCGAATTCACTTCTAGTCTTCTACAATAAGTAGGTTTGACATTCTCATATGTAAGATTTGAAAAAGTTCTAAATTCAGATAATTTTAGCTAAGGTTTATAAAGTTCAAATAAGTACAAATAATCCGAAAAGGCCTTAACATTTGGAGAAATCAAGGAATTGAGTAGACAACATTACTCCTTTTGTCTCATAAAATTTGCAATGTATGACAGGGCACGGTCTTCTAAACTTAAATCTGATCACTTATATCTTTAATTGTCAATCAATCAATCAAAGCCTTACTCCCAAAGATGGGGTTATATCTTTAATTGTGTTTGGAAAAAAAATCAGATGAAGTTAGTATTTGAATAGTATACATTATGACGATTCAAACAAGATCTCATTTGATCATATCTTTAATTATGTTTTAAAAATAATTTTTCATCAAGGTTTACAAAATTTGACTACTAAAATGGAAATGTTGCAAACTTAGTGGGATTGAGGGAGTATGTGGAAGCAAATTTCCAAAGAGATAATATCCCCCTCTCTCTCTCTCTCTCTCTTTCTATTAGAATTTTCAAAGATTGAAAGAATTGAGAGTTTGAACCTTTGTCGATATGTAGTGGTATATGAGAGATAAAGTTGTAACAAAGTATGTCCATTTGAGGAAAATTCATGAGAATTTGGTGGGCCGCGTTTGCCGTGAACGCCACCCAACCAAAGATAAAATTTCTCCTACTCTCTTTTACACTAAGCTAGTATAATGGAAGTAGGGGTCGTATCCACAGGGAAACAGGGACGAGTTTTATATTCAGCGTGATCCAAAACCTAGATTAAGCTAAGGGCCGAGAAACCTAATTACAAAAGGGGGGATTCAAGTAGATTTACGAACAAACTAAAACTAACTAGCATATAAACAAAATGAGAAATCAATATAGGAAGATCTTGAATCCGACTAACATCCACTTCAATTTATTATCGATCATTTAACCTCGACTCTAATTGTTTCCATAATTATCTATTGTTGAGAATTAATCTCGCATTCTCCTTATTCTTAGTTGAGTAGCACGATCAGCGTGACAATAAAACCCTAACTAAAGGATAACCTAGTCCAATAGCGTCTAAGTTCAACCCAATAGCAGCAATAAACACAGAGAACCAATAGACCTGCTAACGTCATACAAGCGATAAACATTCAACAGTTGATTCAATTTCCCCAAGAAATAACCAAGACGATCTGCATCTGAGTTACTCCCTAGTTTGCTACCAATTGATAAAAGAATAAAACAATCCGATTCTATTCTTAAATCTAGCATTAGATTAATTACACAATCAAACTAGTAACGTTCCTAGCATAATTATGCAAAAACCATAGAAAGCAATCATAGAAATTAAACCATAATCAAAGAAAATAAATAGAGAGGAAAGATCTCACAATAATGCTTGAAGCTCCATATTAATCTCGTTCAAGAACGGTTCAAGCTACAATCGGCATAGCATAAGCCAATCCCATAATTGAAATCTACAAAAACTAAACTAGAAAATAAAAACTAAAAAGAGAAGACAACAAGAGAGGAGTGGAGTTTTGGAGACTCCCTCTCCTTGTGGCTGCTGCCCCCCTAGGTCCAAAAATAGAGTTTAGTATTTATACTAAAGCTCAAAAATCAGCCGACAATTACACCGACCTAGGGGTCGCGAGGTGCGGCACAGGTCGCGAGGTGCGGCACAGGTCGCGAGGTGCGATGAGCTACTGCCTTCGCAACGAGCTGAAGAGCTGGGCAAGCCAAGGAAGTCGCACCGTGCGAGCTAGCTCGCGACGTGCGAGCAAGAGGTCGCGAGGTGCGAGCTAGCTCGCGACGTGCGAGCAAGAGGTCGCGAGGTGCGACCTAGCTCGCGTGGTGCGAGCTGCTGTGCTAGGCAGGCTTGCTTCGAGCGCTGGGCGAGCATGCTGGGCGTGTGGTGCTTCGAGCGCTGGGCGTGCGATGATGGAGCGCTGGGCTGGGCAGCTTGCTTCGAGCGCGCGCTGGCTTACGATGATGGAGCGGGCCGGGCGGCTTGCTTGGGCGAGCATGCGATGCGGCTGGTGAACGTGCACGCGAGAGCTGGGCGATGATGCCGAGCTTGCTAGGCATGCGGTGCTTGGGCTTGCGGTGATGCTTGGGCTTTGCTCGGCTCAAATGCACTTCACCTTGGAAGCTCGGAATACATGACGTTAACACAAATTATCTCGCAAAACTCCGAACTTCCGCTAAGAGTTAAATAAAACACGAATGTTAACAATTACAATCAAACCCTTAGCAAAGTGCACCCAAAGTTACGTAAATACTACGTGTAACTTGAGCGTATCAAATACCCCCACACTTGAACTTTACTCGACCTCGAGTAAACTCAAAATGAGGATCACCAAATAAATCATCACCCAAACTAACGACACCAACCTACACTCCCCATCAACTACATCATCATCATCACATCTTAACAACATCCGCTCAAAACCTAAACGTAAGGGATGATGATTCCCCCACGCTTAGATTCAAGCTCACCTGAAATATACAAAGACGCGACAACAATAATAACCAGCAAACGACAACCAAAATGTGAGCTCAAATCCTGAAGGATCTCAAAGGAGTTGAAATCACTCAAACGCCACAATCAAAATGACAGCTCGCCTAAAACCTCAAAAGATAAACTAAAACTACTACTACAACAACTAATTTAAAATAGCAAGCCATGGAATGAATACAAAAAGGGATAAATTCCATGCTTACTCCCAAAAACAAACAATCAACCAAAAGAATGTGAAAGCCAACATAAATCTTCACAAAATCAAGGATGAAATAACCAACCCAACCCGAAAACGCTTTCCCCCTTATGACACCATCTCCGGCAAATGAGTTTTCAAAGTATATAATTCTCTCTTTCTTCTCTCATTTTGCCTAGGAGCCCTTTCGGGTTTTCATCCTAGCTTCTCACATTTTTTTTTTCATCTCTCTTCTTTTTCCGGCTCACAAAACTCACCCGCTCAACTAGCTCTTTTTTGCATAGGCCGCCCTTTCGGGTTTTCGACCTATCCGAGCCCCCAATTATGCCCGAGTCGCCCGCCCTTGCGGGTTTTCAACTCAGCAGGATTCACTTCATCACTTTTTTTTTTTTATATTATATTTTATTTTTTTATTTTATTTTTTCAAATTAAAAGTAATATATACAACATAGATACATGAGAATGAGAATACCCTCCCCCCTACTTAAACTACACATTGTCCTCAATGTGTTGACAATTAAAAGAAAAAGTAAACTGAAAATGGGGGGAAAATCGAAAATCGGGTAAATCGAAGATCGAATGCTCAAAACTCATGAAAAGCAATCTGTCAAACTCAAATTTCTTAACAACACCAACTCAAATCTCCTAAATCAACTCACAACCCTCTCCCTCAAATCACTCAAACAAATGGCAAATTCCAAAAGTTTAAAATTTTTGAGATTTGCACCTAGCTCAAGAGATCGAAAAGATACATTAACAATCTCAATCCTCTAGTGTTACCAACTCCTAGCTATTGAACTCCTCCCAACGGATTTTCTTTTGTGGATTTTGGTTACAAGTGAATTAAGATTGGTTGTGGATCTTTTCTAGTGTGCGGGCGGTGGGTGAAAGAAAATTTGTTGTGGTGGTGGAAATTTGATGAAAAATAAAGGAAAAGAAAGAAAATAAAGGGGTCTCGGGTTGCCTCCCGAGAAGCGCTGTTGTTTAAAGTCGTGAGCTCGACTTAGTACCTTAAGCTTAATCATTAGGTTGTGCTCCATGTGTGACAATGGTGGTTCCATGTCATTCTCCACTTCAAGTACCTGCAAAATTGATTGAGAAGAACTCTTGCAATGCATCGTTAATACCTAGCTTACTACAACATGGTTGAGCATATAACATCAGATTATATCCAAAACCTAGCATTAAGTCAACAACAAACATCAACTAGTAGTACTCCTAGCTAATCCAAGGCATGACCATTAATATAAATGTGTAAAGCTAGACAATAACCAAGTTATAGAGTATGAGAAAGAGTAAATCTTAAAATAAACCGTCAAAAGCTTCAATCAACCATTCCCAAGAGAGTTTAAGCAACAAGTTCCATGCTTCTTGTCCAAAATACAAAAGCGAAATACATAGAGCTCAATGGAAGATGAAAACTAGAAACTAAAACAAAAAGGGAATTCTTTATATGAGTGGCCAACCAAAAACAAAGAGCACAAGCAATACCATTCAAAAATCACACTAAATACAAAAAGTAACACCGTTTCCCCGGCAACGGCGCCAAAATTTGGTGGGCCGCGTTTGTCGTGAACGCCACCCAACCAAAGATAAAATTTCTCCTACTCTCTTTTACACTAAGCTAGTATAATGGAAGTAGGGGTCGTATCCACAGGGAAACAGGGACGAGTTTTATATTCAGCGTGATCCAAAACCTAGATTAAGCTAAGGGCCGAGAAACCTAATTACAAAAGGGGGGTTTCAAGTAGATTTACGAACAAACTAAAACTAACTAGCATATAAACAAAATGAGAAATCAATATAGGAAGATCTTGAATCCGATTAACATCCACTTCAATTCATTATCGATCATTCAACCTCGACTCTAATTGTTTCCATAATTATCTATTGTTGAGAATTAATCTCGCATTCTCCTTATTCTTAGTTGAGTAGCACGATCAGCGTGACTATAAAACCCTAACTAAAGGATAATCTAGTCCGATAGCGTCTAAGTTCAATCCAATAGCAGCAATAAACACAGAGAACCAATAGACCTGCTAACGTCATACAAGCGATAAACATTCAACAGTTGATTCAATTTCCCCAAGAAATAACCAAGACGATCTGCATCTGAGTTACTCCCTAGTTTGCTACCAATTGATAAAAGAATAAAACAATCCGATTCTATTCTTAAATCTAGCATTAGATTAATTACACAATCAAACTAGTAACGTTCCTAGCATAATTATGCAAAAACCATAGAAAGCAATCATAGAAATTAAACCATAATCAAAGAAAATAAATAGAGAGGAAAGATCTCACAATAATGCTTGAAGCTCCATATTAATCTCGTTCAAGAACGGTTCAAGCTACAATCGGCATAGCATAAGCCAATCCCATAATTGAAATCTACAAAAACTAAACTAGAAAATAAAAACTAAAAAGAGAAGACAACAAGAGAGGAGTGGAGTTTTGGAGACTCCCTCTCCTTGTGGCTGCTGCCCCCCTAGGTCCAAAAATAGAGTTTAGTATTTATACTAAAGCTCAAAAATCAGCCGACAATTACACCGACCTAGGGGTCGCGAGGTGCGGCACAGGTCGCGAGGTGCGATGAGCTACTGCCTTCGCAACGAGCTGAAGAGCTGGGCAAGCCAAGGAAGTCGCACCGTGCGAGCTAGCTCGCGACGTGCGAGCAAGAGGTCGCGAGGTGCGACCTAGCTCGCGTGGTGCGAGCTGCTGTGCTGGGCAGGCTTGCTTCGAGCGCTGGGCGAGCATGCGGGGCGTGCGGTGCTTCGAGCGCTGGGCGTGCGATGATGGAGCGCTGGGCTGGGCAGCTTGCTTCGAGCGCGCGCTGGCTTACGATGATGGAGCGCTGGGCTGGGCAGCTTGCTTGAGCGAGCATGCGATGCGGCTGGTGAACGTGCACGCGAGAGCTGGGCGATGATGCCGAGCTTGCTAGGCATGCGGTGCTTGGGCTTGCGGTGATGCTTGGGCTTTGCTCGGCTCAAATGCACTTCACCTTGGAAGCTCGGAATACATGACGTTAACACAAATTATCTCGCAAAACTCCGAACTTCCGCTAAGAGTTAAATAAAACACGAATGTTAACAATTACAATCAAACCCTTAGCAAAGTGCACCCAAAGTTACGTAAATACTACGTGTAACTTGAGCGTATCAGTATTATACAATTATGGCGACCAGCCTTTTACTTTTTATCATCTAGGGTATCATCTTTAAACTTTCATCGTCTAGGGACTTTAGGTAGCCAGGTAGGAGATGACATGATAGAAATTTTATAAGTTTAAAAACTAATAGACCATAATAGAATGGAGTATGGATCTGGTCCACAATATGTAATTTTAAATAAATAAAGCATAGCTATAAGGGAGATGAAGGGGAAGCCAACCTTGCCATTTACTTCCAACCAAGTGACCTCTTAATAATGATAGTTGATTAAATCTTCAATTACCATTATAAACATTGTAGAATTGTGAGTTATCTCATTGATTTTACATTCTATTTTGTACATTTGCAATTTAAGGTTTATATTACCTGGATCTGATACATATATTGGACTTAAGTCTGTGTCCAAGGGTTTGGTGCTTAGATATAATTTGGGATAAGCTGGGACTTGGTATCTTAGGAGCTGAAATGCTTTTCACCTAGGAGGTGTTAAGACTCTGTCTGTGTAGGTTTTGATATCTATTTGTGGGGATTTGAACTTCAAATTCGTTTTTGAAAGTATACTTAACCTAAGTATACAACAATATTTTGTAATTCCTAAGCCTAAAATAGGAAAATCCTTTCGAGTGAAAGATTCTTCCTTTGTTAGTAACTTTGTGCCATTTGATCAAGAATGTAGAAGATGGTTGATCTTGAAATCAACCCCCTTGAGTTTCAAATGCAGCAATTTAGCCTCGTTTCTTTCAATAAATGTGTAAATCAATCCTAATAGTGTTTTCCAATAAAATTTTTGCATGGTAAATGATGACATGACTTCACTTAAATATCTAGAAAAATTAATGGATTGGAATAAGAATTCTCCCTGTAATCTCTCATCAAACTCACCTCACTACAATGCTGTCAGTCTGAACACTGTTCTGATTGTTTCCAGCAATAAAGCAGAACCATAATCCTATAGTTTTAAGAGAATGCTTTTTAAACAAGCAATAAAACTAGTCATCTCGCAACATAATTGCCACCAAATCCCAGTGAACAGAATTGCTCAAAACACCAATTTGGAGGGCAAACCATAAGTCCAAAAAGAAACAAAAACAAGACTCATCAACTAGGTTATGAGGTATTTTGAATAAGAAGAGGAAAAGAGAGGTAGTGATCGAAGATGAACAGGCTATGACGGAGAAATTAATTAATATCAAGTATTGTGCCATTGTGTGCTCTAAATTGTATAACGTTTTGATCTGTATATTGTTAAAGGGGTAGATAATTCCATTTAATTGTCTGCCGGCGAGATTTTATGTGGAAAATATATTGGGACTTAATTGCACATTTAGAAAAAGAAGCACGGGCATGCAACTTAATTGTTATGCTAAAAGCTTAAGGGGGTTGATTTCACAATGATTCATATTGAGTGGTGCAATTAGATGCATTTATCATTGTTGTTCATATTGTATTGATCAAGGGCATGCTTGTCTGCAAGCTTAGGGTTTCACTTTAGATGGACATAGTTTTGAACTTGTGTAAATGCACATATTCATCATAGTATGATTCTATTAATAATGATAACAAATTGATATGGATAGACCTATGTAACAATTTTTATTTTTATTTTATATGAAATTATTTAGGAAAAATTAACAAGGATAATCCCAACTTTTAGCCATCTTCTCAATTTAATATGATCTTTTGATTAACTCACTATAATCCAACCTTTCACCCTTATTTTGTCATTTTGATATGTGACTTCTTGTTAAGCGGTGAAGCGGTGAAACTGGTTAATCAAGGACCTGATTTATCTTAATTAGTCTTAATTTAATTAATTAAAGTTTAAATTTAGTTAAGTAGAATAGTTCATTTGATTAAGTTAATAATTCACCACCCTTGTCAAGTTATCAGTACAATTCGTGAACACTACTCATTACCCAAAATATTCACCACCACCGTCACCCAATAGTTCTAGTTAACCACCACCCCTTCCCCTTCCCGCAATCGCTGCCGCTTCCTCTTTAATTCTTAAGTGTCAGCGCTCTTTCTATCATCGCCATATCCTTTTTCCTAAGTCGCTGTCCTTTCTCTCCCTTCCTCTTTTTATTTACGTTTTTTTCCTCAAAATTAAAGGGACAAGCTTTTGAAGTGGTTCTTGGGGTGGTTTTAGGAGAATTCAAGATGGTTGCGTGGGTAATTTTTAGGTGGATTTGGGGGTGATTGTGTGGGTAGTTTGCAATTTTGGTTGTGTAGGTGATTATGGTTGTGGCTATGGGTGTGCGTGTGGCGTTGGTTGTAGGTGGTTTTGGTTGTGGTTGTGGTTGTGGTTGTGGTTGTGGTTATGGGTATGGTGTTGGTTGCAATCGTTGTGATTGTGGGTATGTGTGCGACGTTGATTGTGGTTGTCGTTTAGGTGCTATGGTCGTGGTTGTTGATGACTAGTGTGGTTGTGGTTGTGGTGATTTGTGGTGGGTGGTGGTGACTAAGGGTGGTGGATGACTGGAGATAGAACCGTACAAGATGATCGGAGGAAGGTAATTTTAGAGTAGAATCAGATGGTAGAAAAAAAAAATGAAATAATTCTATAATTATCTCTAAAAAAAGATGGAAAAAATAAAAAGAATTTTATAACCTATATAGCAGTTTAGCAGGCTACCTGTAAACCAGACTAAAATGCGAAGATAAGAGTGAAAGGTTGGATTATACTGAGTTAATTAAAGGGTGGATTAATTTGGGAAGACCGTTTAAAGTTGGGATTATTCTTGTTAATTTTTCTAATTATTTAATGTCTAAGCTTAAAATGTTATATTAAGTCCTAATTTGTAGGAAGACTTTTTTTTGGGTAAATTTTTTTGTAGATTTTCTAATAATTCTTTTTTTAATTTTTTAAATTGTGCGTAGTGTCTTGTTTGGTGATTATCCTTAGTATATATTAGATGTTCTTTTCGAACTAGAGGAAAGATTGACGTTTTATTTCTTTCACTCGCGTTTCAGTGGACGATGGACCTCGGGAAGGACTGGACAAATTTCTAAGAGTTGCAAGCAGCGACCTAGACACAGTTCTTCATTATGAGTTCATGCAAGATTACAAGTTTATATTATTTTGACTAAGTTAATAGTACGTCATTGCCCCTTCCTTCTATAGATAATGGGTTGCTTCATACCTTGTTGCTTTGGTGAGTAGGTTATTTGTAGTCCATTGTGGACTTGGCATTGTTGTGGTGTGATGAAACTGAGACATAGAATGTGTTGTGGAATTGCTGATTGCACCGAATATAATTATACCCAAGTTTACGAGCGTAAGCACAGAACTTTTTGTTTATGCTATTGCTTTATCATTTCATTGAAAATTTAGGGAATGCTCTTAGACTTTATGTTTGCAAAGAAAAGGATTGTTTAGGCTGTATTATATTATTTTTTCAGAACGAAATGTGTGGAAAACTTAACTAGCAGTACTGGAAGGGAGGCAACTTATGTGACTGTGGTTATGCTGGTGCTCCCTTAGCTAGCGGTAATACTGTCCTTGATGCCATCTACCCTCAATGCACCCACTTGTTCTTTGTTCCCTTTCCAACCTCTTTTAGAATCTATTAAAATTGCATTTTCTAGCTTGCAATGGAAAGTGTATTGAAGCTCTTGCCATGCCTATTGCACTTGGAGAGAAAGAAATGAGGAAGACCTAATAGGTGAGCAAATGGAGTATGGTCCAACTGTTTTGTCTCATGAATGAAGTGGGAAATGTGAAAAATTATAAAAGATCTTGTTCCTGGATCTCCAATCTAGAGGCAAATAAAAGTTTGTCTCTCAGTGTGCAGTTTTGCCTTATTCTCATGTTCCTTCTTCCAATGTATCTCACACGTGTGTAAAGGACCACAATTTATGGGTAGCCTAGGAGTAAACACACTAAATTAAATTGAATTGGAGGAGGGAGAAGATTCATGAGATTGCGCCATCATATCTTTACTTGTGTGTTGGTGGGGGAGGTGGCATGGTGTGGATTTATTACAGTTCTGATTACTTGAATAAATCATAAAATATGTTGCCAGTCATGTCTTGACATAGGAACTGTTGCAAAAGGATGTCTCGTTTGAGGTTATCTTACTGTTTATTGACTGCAATGATACAAGCTAATTGCAATGACGTCATTTAGAGTGCATGATATCTATCAAATGCTAGTGTAGGAATATTTCCAAATGAGAAAAACCCATTTACGAACTTTGTAAATTATATGACAGGTTCATGTCACAATAGCTTGTGCACTATTCAGTATACAATAAAACGATCTAAGCATAATACTTAAAATAAACTTTTCATATATTTCGCAAATGGTGCCGCACAATAGACTAAGTGAATACCTAAATGCTATGATTTGGGATGTGACTGCTACTTAAAGTCCTATGGTAGACCTGATATCTGAACTGCTATGTGTCTGTTCTTTGCTAGTTTGCAAATGTAATTTATTTATCTCGGAAATCATTTGCTGCTCATATCATGTTTTGAAGCTGTAATGAGCTATGTTGCCTCTTGACTCTTCAGTTATACTTATATTATTTTATGGAATTTCTCAAGGATGAGCATTATGCTTAGATCGTTTATTGTTAACCAGATTAGGCCATATATTTCCATAATTTCATCCAATTGTTGACATGTGAATATTTTCTGCAGTTGTTTTGACTACACAAATGCATTGGCGGTGAGTATTTACTTGTCTCAAAGGTGTTGTCCTATAGGTCTTACACTATGTTCCTTGACTCTTCATTTTTGCCTTAATTGCTTGTGTTGGATCCTTGACACTCACATGGCTATGAACACTTAAACACTTCAGTTTGACCAAAATTATGGAAATTGTTAATAAAATAGCTGAGTTGAGCACTTGCACATGTACTAATGTCTAATTTAGATACTCAAGATTTAGTAATATAGGTCTTATGTGATAATGATAGTGTTGGGTAATCTGTTGTTATGCTTATCTCCCTTTAATTGCTTTTATGCTTCGTATAAATATAGGCCTTATGGTCCACTTCTTTGCATTCCATCAATGATGTATGCCGTGTACCTAAATTTGATATTTGAAAGTTACAATTGTGGTGTTAGGATCTTGTTGTGGGGTACATGGGAGCTCCAAAGTACTCTGACACCAGCATTACACAACATCCACAGTATGTCACTGTAAGGTTAGTGAAGGCTCCCATCTTCATTACATTGAAAAGAGGAAATGGTTCTTATGTTTCATGGATGCCTGCAATTTACAAGACATATTTGCTTCTGTTAATGTTGTACCTGCGATGAATAAAGCAATAGATTTTGTGCTTTTTTATGATTTTCTTCACCACTTATTACAGGAATGAACGTGGTAGAGAGATGTTGAACCTCATTACAAATCTCATAGAAATTACCCCAACTATGAGCAGTGTACATTCTAAACTCTTCTGAAGCTCTTTTAGAATTTAGATGTATGTGTGTTTTGGATATATCATACATGTGACTTGGTGTGCTGATATTCTTGTTTCCGGGGTAACAGGCGTCCATTTGTTGTGGAGACTGTTAAAGCAGATGATGATGCCAAATTTGGTATGTGTGTGTGAGTGTATTGGAAGCTCTAATGTAACGTAAAATGCTCATTTTTTTAATTATATGTTCATGTTAAGACATTAATTAATTGGAACCATCATATATTAATGGGAAGAAACATAGGATTGCTGCAAACATTAATTGATTGGAAGCTCTAATGAACCTAAAAAGATAACCGAGCAGACATTAATTCATTATCAAGATCAATGAAGAAAAAAGTGGTGTCTTCTGGGATCTAATGGCTCAATGATAATTTAGGCTTTTAGGGCATTAGAGATGCGTAATTGCTTTCCTTTGTGCTGTAATAATAGCTGATTGATACTTGTTCGTTTTGCTCCTTATATTTTGCAGGCAGAGGGCCTTCTCAGCCTGCTCCGAAGTTTGTTGGAAACCTGATTGCAGCTGTCTAAAACCTTGTAAGTATCCCCACTAAAAACATTTCAAAAGGTATAGGTATTTTAAAATTGCTCATGTTTCCCTCATATTTTCTTGTAGATTTGACCAAAGGGTTTGGAGTTTGCCCGTTATTCACTTGATTATTATACCATTCAGAATATCTTCATGTAAACCGTGCATGGGGGAAGGAAAGGTGAGTCCATTGAATTGGTAGTCTGATACGCCCAAGTTATACGTAGTATTTACGTTATTTTGGGTGCACTTTGCTAAGGGTTTGATTGTAATTGTTAACATTCGTGTTTTATTTAACCCTTAGCGGAAGTTCGGAGTTTTGCGAGATAAGTTGTGTTAATGTCATGTATTCCGAGCTTTCAAGGTGAAATGCATTTGAGCCGAGCAAAGTACCAAGCAGCATCGCAAGCCAAGCATCATCGCAAGCTAAAGCATCATCGCAAGCTAAGCATCACCGCAAGCATAGCAAGCCCTTCGAGCAGCCATCGCACAACAATGCAGCAGCGCCTGCCCAGAGCCAGCACAGCAGGCTCGCGACCTGCGAGCCCTGCCTTCGCGACTCGCGATGCCTTTGTCCAGCAAGTGTGTGCGGAATGTCAGTCAGTGCGTCGCGTCTCGCGATCATTGTCGCGACACTTTAGTCGGTTCAGCGGCCACGTTTTGTGCGGGGTTTAAAAGCCTCCCAAAACCTATTTTTGAAGGGAGGACTAAGAGAGAGCCGAAATGTAGGAGTTGGAGCAGCTGGTTTGAGGAGGGAGAGAGGATACTCCTCTCTTCATCTTTCCTTCTTCATGCTCCTCTTTCCATCTTTCCTTCTTCATTCCTCTTTGTTTTTCATTTCTTTGTTCTTCAATTCTTAGTTTTAGTTTTCATTTTCTACTTTAGTTTTTAGGGATTTCAATTATGGAATTGGCTTATGCTATGCCGATTGTAGCTTGAACTGTTCTTAAACGAGATTAACATGAAGCTTCAAGCATTATTGTGAGATCTTTCCTCTCTATTTAGTTTCTTTGATTATGGTTCAATTTCTATGCTTGTGATCTATGATTATTGCATAATTATGCTAGGAACGTTACTAGTTTGATTGTGTAATTAATCTAATGCTAGATTTAAGAATAGAATCGGATTGTTTTATTCTTCTATCAATTTGTAGCAAACTAGGGAGTAACTTAGATGCAGATCGTCTTGGTTATTTCTTGGGGAAATTGAATCAACTGTTGAATGTTTATCGCGTGTATGACGTTAGCAGGTCTATTGATTCTCTGTGTTTATTGCTGCTATTGGATTGAACTTAGACGCTGATCGGACTAGGTTGTCCTTTAGTTAGGGTTTTATAGTCACGCTGATCGTGCTATTCAACTAAGAATAAGGAGAATGCGAGGTTAGTTCTCAACAATAGATAATCATGGAAATAATTAGAGTTGAGGTTCAATGATCGATAATGAATTGAAGTGGATGTTAATCGGATTCAAGATCTTTCCATATTGATTTCTCATTTTATTTATTTGCTAGTTAATTTTAGTTTGTTTATAACTCTTTTGAAAACCCCCTTTTTATTAGGTTACTCGACCCTTAGAGTCATCTAGGTACTAATTCACGCTAAATATTAAACTTGTCCCTGTTTCCCTGTGGATACGAACCTTACTTCCCTTCTACATTTAATTGTAAAAGAGAGTTGGAGAAATTTATCTTTGGTTGGGTGGCGTACACGACAAACGCGGCCCACCAGAACGATTATATGGAAGTTTTAAGTTCATTTTGTGGAAATTTTAGGTTACACGAGAAAGGAATAAATGCGGTGTTTAAAGGCTTTTTTAGGCAATGCAAATGGTGCCATGCACCCGGGCTACGTTCCAAGTCATGTCGGCACCCGTAAGAACATTTTGGGAGAAAAATATGACTGAGCCATGAGTATTCCCAAAATGCCCAAAAAACAGCGAAAATTGAAGGTTATAATACACGTTTTCGCACTTTTTCGAGGCCCGCCATGGGATGCCTTCTAGGGACATGGGAGGTCATTGGAAATGTGTCCCGTGGCTTGGAACGAATATCAGGGAACTTTTACGTTAATTTCGGGGCAACTTTGAGTTGCACGAGAGATGAATAAATGAGGTGTTTAGAGGCATTTTTAGGCAACATAAATGGTGCCAAGCACCCGGGCTACGTTACAAGTCACATTGGCACGCCTAAGAACGTTTTGGGAGAACAATATGATCGGGGCCTGAAAAAGTCCCAAATGCCCAAAAAACAGTGAAAATTGAAGGTTATAATACACGTTTGCGGACTTTCCCGGGGACCAAGCTCCGAACGCCATGGGATGCCTCCTAGGGACATGGGAGGTTATTGGAAAGGAGTCCCATGGCTTGGAATGATTATACAGATGCTTTTACGTTCATTTTAGGGAAATTTTGGGTTGCACGAGCAATGAATAAATGAGGAGCTTAGAAGCTTTTTTCGGCAACGCAAATGGTGCCAAGCAACCGGGCTACGTTACAAGTCATGTCGGCACCTAGAAGAACGTTTCAGGAAAAAATATGACGGACCCAGAGTATTCCCAAATTGCCCCAAAAACAGCGAAAATTGAAGGTTATAATACACGTTTTCGGACTTTCCCGAGGCCCGAGCTCCAGACGATATGGGATGCCTCCTAGGGACATGGGAGGTCATTTGAAAGGAGTCCAATAGCTTGGAACATTTATATGGAAGCTTTTACGTTCATTTTGGGAAATTTTAGGTTACACGAGAAATGAATAAATGCGGTGTTTAGAGGCTTTTTGAGGCAATGCAAATGGTGCCATGCACCCGAGCTACATTCCAAGTAATGTCAGCACCCGTAAAAGACATTGTGGGAGAAAAATATGACCGGTCCCGCAGTATTCCCAAAATGGCCCAAAAACAACGAAAATTGAGATTACTCCCTCCGTCCCAGAATAGTCTGAACACTTTCCTTTAATGTTTGCCCAAATTAGTTTGAACACTTTCAATTTTAGCATGGTCCCACTATTAATATATTATTTCTTTTACACATCTTTGGCCCACACTCTACCATTTACCAATAAAAAGTTACCCAACTTTCTCTCTCCTCTAATAAAAAATACCCCATCAACTCCTATCACATCTACTTTTTAAATAAAATAATATTTGATAACCACACTACAACTTACCACCTTAAACTACGTGTCCCAACAAGTGTTCAGATCTTTCTGGGACGGAGGTAGTATAATACATGCTTTCGGGCTTTTCCGTGGCCCGAGCTCTGGACGCCATGGGATCCTTCATATGGACATGAGAGGTCATTGGAAAGGAATCCCATTGCTTGGAATGATTATATGGATGCGTTTACGTTCATTTTGGGGAAATTTTGGGTTACACAAGCAATGAATAAATGAGGTGTTGCCCGAGCTATGTTACAAGTCATGTCGGCACCCCTAAGAACGTTTCGAGAGAAAAATATGAGCTGGCCCAGAGTATTCCCAAAATGCCCAAAAAACAGCGAAAATTGAAGGTTAATTTACATTTTCGCACTCTCCTGAGGCCCGAGCTCCGGACGCCATGGGAGGTCATTGGAAAAGAGTCCCATGGCTTGGAACGAATATATGGGAGCTTTTACGTTCATTTCGGGGAAACTTTGAGTTGCACGAGAAATGAATAAATGGGTTGTTTGGAGGCTTTTTTAGGCAACGCAAATGGTGCCAGCCACCCGGGCTAAGTTACAAGTCACATTGGCACCCCTATGAACGTTTCGGGAGAACAATATGACCGGGCTAGAAGAAGTCCCAAATACCCCAAAAACAGCCAAAATTGAAGGTTAAAATACACGTTATCAGACTTTCCAGGGGACCAAGCTTCGGACGCCATGGGATGCCTCCTAGGGACATGGGAGGTTATTGGTAAGAAGTCCCATGGCTTGGAATGATTATACGGATGGTTTTACGTTCATTTTGGGGAAATTTTGGGTTGCACGAGCAATAAATAAATTGGATGTTTAGAGGTTTTTTTCATCAACGCAAATGGTGCCAAGCACTTGGGCTACATTACAAGTCATGTTGGCTCCCATAAGAACGATTTGGGAGAGACATATGACCAGGCCCGGAGTATTCCCAAAATGCCCCAAAAACAGCGAAAATTGAAAGTTATAATACACGTTTTCGCACTTACCAGAAGCCCGAGCTCCGGATGCCATGGGATGCCTCCTAGGGACATGGGAGGTCATTTGAAAGAAGTCCCATGGCTTGGAACGATTATATGGAAGCTTTTACGTTCATTTCAGAGAAATTTTAGGTTACACGAGAAATAAATAAATGCGGTGTTTAGAGGCTTTATGAGGCAATGCAAATGGTTCCATGCACCCGAGCTACATTCCAAGTCATGTCGGCACCTGTAAGAAAGTTTTGGGAGAAAAATATGACCGGTCCCGTAGTATTCCCAAAATGCCCCAAAAACAGCCAAAATAGAGATTAATACACGCTTTCAGACTTTCCCGAGGCCCAAGCTCAAGGCACCATGGGATCCCTCATATGGACATGGGAGGTCATTGGAAAGGAATCCCATGACCTGGAATGATTATATGGATGGTTTTACGTTCATTTTGGGGAAATGTTGGGTTACACGAGCAATGAATAAGTGGGGTGTTTAGAGGCTTTTTGAAGCAACGCAAATGGTGCTAATCACCCGGGCTACGTTACAAGTCACGTCGGCACCCCTAAGAACGTTTCGGGAGAAAATATGATCGGGCCCGGAGAAGTTCCAAAATGCCCCAAAAAAAGCCAAAATTGAAGGTTATACACGTTTTTTGGACTTTCTCGGGGCCCAAGCTCAGGACGCCATGGGATGCCTCCTAGGGACATGGGAGGTTATTAAAAAGGAGTCCCATGGCTGGGAAGGAATATATGAGTGCTTTTACGTTCATTTCGGGGCAATTTTGAGTTGCACGAGAAATGAATAAATGGGGTGTTTAGAGGCTTTTTTAGGCGACGCAAATGGTGCCAAGCACCCGGGCTATGTTACAAGTCACATTGGGGCCCGCGTGCTGGCCCGGCCCATGCCCACCTTTATCGGCACCCGTAAGAACGTTTTGGGAGAAAAAAATGACCGGGCTTAGAGTGTTCCCAAAATGCCCCAAAAACAGCGAAAATATACACGTTTTCTTACTTTCTCGAGGCCCGAGCTCCGGACGCCATGGGATGCCTGCTAGGGACATGGGAGGTCATTGGAAAGGAGTCCCATGGGTTTAAACGATTATATGGATGCTTTTAAATTCATTTCGGGGCAATTTTAGGTTACACGAGAATTGAATCAATGCGGTGTTTAGATGCTTTTTCAGGCAATGAAAATGCTGCCATGCACCAGGGCTACGTTCCAAGTCACGTCGGCACCCGTAAGATTAATTTTGGGATAAAATTATGACCGGGCCTGGAGTATTCCCAAAATTCCCCAAAAACAGCGAAAATTGAAGGTTATAATATATGATTTCTTACTTACCCGAGGTCCGAGCTCCGGACGCCATGAGATGCCTCCTAGGGACATGGGAGGTCATTGGAAAGGGGTCCCATGCCTTGGAACGATCATATGGATGCTTTTACGTTCATATCGAGGTAATTTTAGGTTACACGAGAAATGAATAAATGCGGTGTTTTGAGGCTTTTTGAGGAAAGAAAAATGGTGCCTCGCACCCGGGCTATGTTCCAAGTCATGTCGGCACCCGCAAGAACGTTTTGGGAGAAAAATATTACCGGGCCCGGAGTATACCCAAAATGCTCCAAAAACAGCGAAAATTGAAGGATAATACACGTTTTTGCACTTTCCCGAGGCCCGAGCTCCGGTCGCCATGGGATGCCTCCTAGGGACATGAGAGGTCAGTGGAAAGGAGTCACATGGCTTGGAATGATTATATGGATGGTTTTACATTCAATTTGGGAAAATTTTGGGTTGCACGAGCAATGAATAAATGAGGTGTTTAGAGACTTTTTTCGGCAATGCAAACGGTGCCAAGTAACCGGGCTAAACTACAAGTCATGTTGGCACCCATAAGAACATTTTGGGAGCAAAATATGACGGGCTCGGAGTATTCCCAAAATGCCCCAAAAACAGCGAAAATTGAAGGTTATAATACACGTTTACGCACTTTTCCGAGGCCCGAGGCCCGGACGCCATGGGTTGCCTCCCTGGGACATAGGAGGTTATTTGAAAGGAGTCCCATGGCTTGGAATGAATATATGAATGCTTTTACGTTCATTTTGGGGCAATTTTAGGTTACACGAGAAATGAATAAATGCGGTGTTTAGATGCTTTTTGAGGCAATGCAAATGGTGCCATGCACCCGGACTACGTTCCAAGTTATGTCGGCACCCGTAAGAACGTTTTGGGAGAAAAATATGACAGGGCCCGGAGTATTCCCAAACTACCCGAAAAACAGGGAAAATTGAAGGTTATAATACACGTTTTCGCACTTTCCCGAGGCCCGAGATCCGGACGCCATGGGATGCCTCCTAGGGACATGGGAGGTCATTGGGAAGGAGTCCCATGGCTTGGAACGATTATATGGATGCTTTTACGTTCATTTCGGGGCAATTTTAGGTTGCACGAGAAATGAATAAATACGGTGTTTAGAGGCTTTTTGAGACAATGCAAATGGTGCCATGCAACCGAGCTACGTTCCAAGTCAAGTTGGCACCCGTAAGAACGTTTTGGGAGAAATACATGACCGAGCCCGGAGTATTCCCAAACTACCCCAAAAACAGGGAAAATTAATGGTTAAAATACACGTTTTAGCCCTTTCCGGGGGCCCGAGATCCGGACGCCATGGGATGCCTCCTAGGGACATGGGAGGTCATTGGAAAAGAGTCCCATGGCTTGGAATGATTATACGGATGCTTTTACGTTCATTTTGGGGAAATTTTGGTTGCACGAGCAGTGAATAAATGAGGTGCTTAGAGGCTTTTTTCGGCAACGCAAACGGTGCCAAGAAACCGGGCAACGCTACAAGTCATGTTGGCACCCATAAGAACTTTTCGGGAGAAAAGTATTACGGGCACGGAGTATTCCCAAAATTCCCCTAAAACAGCGAAAATTGAAGGTTATGTAATACACGTTTTCGCACTTTCCCGAGGCCCGAGTTCCGGACGCCATGGGATGCCTCCGAGGGACATGGGAGGTCATTTGAAAGGAGTCCCAACGCTTGGAACGGTTATATAGAAACTTTTACGTTCATTTCGAGGAAATTTTAGGTTACACAGGAAATGAATAAATGCGGTGTTTAGAGGCTTTTTTAGGCAATGCAAATGGTGTCATGCACCCGACCTAAATTCCAAGTCATGTCGGCACCCGAAAGAACGTTTTGGGAGAAAAATATGATCTGTACTGCAGTATTCCCAAAATTCCCCAAAAACAGCCAAAATTAAGAATAAATACACGCTTTCGGCTTTTCCAGAGGCCCGAGCTCAAGACGCCATGGGATCCCTCATATGGACATGAGAGGTCATTGGAAAGGAATCCCATGACTTAGAATGATTATATGGATGCTTTTACGTTCATTTTGGGGAAATTTTGGGTTACACGAGCAATGAATAAATGGGGTGTTTAGAGGCTTTTTGAAGCAATGCAAATGGTGCAAATCACCCGGGCCACGTTACAAGTCACGTCGGCACCCCTAAGAACGTTTCGGGAGAAAAATATGACCGGGCCTAGAGAAGTCCCAAAATGCCACAAAAATCACCATACACATTTTTTTGACTTTCCCGGGGCCCAAGCTCAGGACGCCATGGGATGCCTCCTAAGGACATGGGAGGTTATTAGATGTTCATTTCGGGCAATTTTGAGTTGCACGAGAAATGAATAAATGGGGTGTTTAGAGGCTTATTTAGGCGACGCAAATGGTGACAAGCACCCGGGATACGTTACAAGTCACATTGGCACCCCTAAGAACGTTTCGGGAGAACAATATGACCGGGGCCTGGAAATTAAAAGTCCCAAATTCACCAAAAACAGTGAAAATTGAAGGTTATAATACACGTTTTCGAACTTTCCCGGGAACCAAGCTCCGGACGCCATGGGATGCCTCCTAGGGACATGTGAGGTTATTAGAATGGAGTCCCATGGCTTGGATCGAATATATAGGTGCTTTTACGTTCATTTCGGGGCAATTTTGAGTTGCACGATAAATGAATAAATGGGGTGTTTAGAGGCTTTTTTAGGCGACGCAAATGGTGCCAAGCACCCGGGCTACGTTACTAGTCACATTGGCACCCCTAAGAACGTTTCTTGAGAACAATATGACCGGGCCCGGAGAAGTCATAAATACCCCAAAAACAACCAAAATTGAAGGTATATAATACACGTTTTCAGACTTTCCCGGGGACCCAGCTCAGGACGCCTTGGGTTGCCTCCCTGGGACATGGCAGGTCATTTGAAAGGAGTCCCATGGCTTGGAATAAATATATGAATGCTTTTACGTTCATTTTGGGGGAATTTTGGCTGCACGAGCAATGAATAATTGAGGTGCTTAGAGGCTTTTTTCTGCAATGCAAACGGTGCCAAATAACCGGGCAACGCTACAAGTCATGTTGGCACCCATAAGAACTTTTCGGGAGAAAAATATGACGGGCCCGGAGTATTCCCAAAATGCCCCAAAAACAGCGAAAATTGAAGGTTATATAATACACGTTTTCGCACTTTCCCGAGTCCCGAGTTCCGGACGCCATGGGATGCCTCCGAGGGACATGGGAGGTCATTTGAAAGGAGTCCCAAGGCTTGGAACGGTTATATAGAAGCTTTCACGTTCATTTCTAGGAAATTTTAGGTTACGCAGGAAATGAATAAATGCGGTGTTTGGAGGCTTTTTTAGGCAATGCAAATGGTGCCATGCACCCGAGCAACATTCCAAGTCATGTCGGCACCCGAAAGAACGTTTTGGGAGAAAAATATGATCGGTCCGGCAATATTCCCAAAATTCCCCAAAAACAGCCAAAATTGAGAATAAATACACTCTTTCGGCTTTTCCAGAGGCCTGAGCTCAAGACGCCATGGGATCCCTCATATGGACATGAGAGGTCATTGGAAAGGAATCCCATGACTTAGCATGATTATATGGATGCTTTTACGTTCATTTTGGGGAAATTTTGGGTTACACGAGCAATGAATAAATGGGGTGTTTAGAGGCTTTTTGAAGCAATACAAATGGTGCTAATCACCCAGGCTACGTTACAAGTCACGTCGGCATCCCTAAGAACATTTCGGGAGAAAAATATGACCGGGCCCAAAGAAGTCCCAAAATGCCCCAAAAACAGCCAAAATTGATGGTTATAATACAAATTTTTTGGACTTTCCCGGGGCCCAAGTTCAGGACGCCATGGGATGTCTCCTAGGGACATCGGAGGTTATTAGAAAGGAGTCCCATGGCTGGGAAGGAATATATGAGTGCTTTTACGTTCATTTCGGGGCAATTTTGAGTTGCATGAGAAATGAATAAATGGGGTGTTTAGAGGCTTTTTTAGGCGACGCAAATGGTGCCAAGCACCCGGGATATGTTACAAGTCACATTGGCACCCCTAAGAGCGTTTCGGGAGAACAATATGACCTGGGCCTGGAAAAGTCCCAAATGCCCCAAAAACAGTGAAAATTGAAAGTTATAATACAGATTTTTGGATTTCCCAGGAACCAAGCTCCGGACGCCATGGAATGCCTCCTAGGGACATGGGAGGTTATTAGAAAGGAGTCCCATGGTTTGGAACGAATATATGGGTGCTTTTACGTTCATTTCGGGGCAATTTTGAGTTGCACGAGATATGAATAAATGGGGTGTTTAAAGGCTTTTTTAGGCGACGCAAATGGTGCCAAGCACCCGGGCAATGTTACAAGTCACATTAGCACCCCTAAGAACGATTCGGGAGAACAATATGACCGGGCCCGGAGAAGTCATAAATACCCCAAAAACAGCCAAAATGGAAGGTTATAATACACGTTTTCAGACTTTCCTTGGGAACCAGCTCCGGACACCATGGGTTGCCTCCCTGGGACATGGCATGTCATTTGAAATGAGTCCCATGGCTTGGAATAAATATATGAATGCTTTTACGCTCATTTTGGGGCAATTTTAGGTCACACGAGAAATGAATAAATGCGGTGTTTAAAGGCTTTTTGAGGCATTGCAAATGGTACCATGGACCCGGGATACGTTCCAAGTTATGTCGGCACCCGTAAAAATGTTTTGGGAGAAATATATGACCGGGCCCGGAGTATTCCAAAACTACCCCAAAAAGGGAAAATTGACGGTTATAATACACGTTTTAGAAGTTTCCCGAGGCCCGAGATCCGGACGCCATGGGATGCCTCCTAGGGACATGGGAGGTCATTGGAAAGGAGTCCCATGGCTTGGAATTATTATTCGGATGCTTTTACGTTAATTTTGGGGAAATTTTGGGTTAGACGAGCAATGAATAAATGGGGTGTTTAGAGGCTTTTTGAAGCAACGCAAATGGTGCTAATCACCCGGGTTACGTTACAAGTCACGTCGGCATCCCTAAAAATGTTTCGGGAGAAAAATATGACCGGGCCCAGATCCCAAAATTCACCAAAAACAGCCAAAATTGAAGGTTATAATACACATTTTTGGACTTTCCCAGGGCCCAAGCTCAGGACGCCATGGGATGCCTCCTAGGGACATGGGAGGTTATTATACGGATGCTTTTACGTTCATTTCGGGGAAATTTTGAGTTGCACGAGAAATGAATAAATGGGGTGTTTGGAAGCTTTTTTAGGCTACGCAAATGGTGCCAAGAACCCGGGCTACGTTACAAGTCACATTGGCACACCTAAGAACGTTTCGGGAGAACAATATGACCGGGGCCTGGAAAAGTCCCAAATGCCCCAAAAACAATGAAATTTGAAGATTATAATACATGTTTTCGGACTTCCCCAGGAACCAAGCTCCGGACGCCATGGGATGCCTCCTAGGGACATGGGACGTTATTAGAAAGGAGTCCCATGGCTTGGAAGGAATATATGAGTGCTTTTACGTTCATTTCGTGGCAATTTTGAGTTGCACGAGAAATGAATAAATGGGGTATTTTGAGGCTTTTTTAGGCGACGCAAATGGTGCCAAGCACCTGGGCTACGTTACAAGTCACATTGGCACCCATAAGAACGTTTCGGGAGAAAAATATGACCGGGCCCGGAGAAGTCATAAATACCCCAAAAACAGCCAAAATTGAAGGTTATAATACACGTTTTCAGACTTTCCCAGGGAATCAGCTCCGGACACCATGGGCTGCCTTACTGGGACATGGCAGGTCATTTGAAATGAGTCCCATGGCTTGGAATAAATATATGAATGCTTTTACGTTCATTTTGGGGTAATTTTAGGTTACACGAAAAATGAATAAATGCGGTGTTTAAAGGCTTTTTGAGGCAATGCAAATGGTACCATGCACCCGGGATACTTTCCAAGTTATGTCGGCACCCGTAAAAAAGTTTTGGGAGAAATATATGATCGGGCCCAGAGTATTCCCAAACTACCCCAAAAACAGGGAAAATTGAAGGTTATAATACACGTTTTCGCACTTTCCCGAGGCCCTAGATCCGGACGCCATGGGATGCTTCCTAGGGACATGGGAGGTCATTGGAAAGGAGTCCCATGGCTTGGAATGATTATACGGATGCTTTTACGTTAATTTTGGGGAAATTTTGGGTTACACGAGCAATGAATAAATGGGGTGTTTAGAGGCTTTTTTAAGCAATGCAAATGGTGCTAATCACCCGGGTTACGTTACAAGTCACGTCGGCACCCCTAAGAATGTTTCGGGAGAAAAATATGACCGGGCCCAGAGAAGTCCCAAAATTCCCCAAAAACAGCCAAAATTGAAGGTTATAATACACATTTTCTGGACTTTCCCAGGGCCTAAGCTCAGGTAGCCATGGGATGCCTCCTAGGGACATGGGAGGTTATTCGAAAGGAGTCCCATGGTTGGGAAGCAATATATGGGTGCTTTTACGTTCATTTCGGGGCAATTTTGAGTTGCACGAGAAATGAATAAATGAGGTGTTTAGAGGCTTTTATAGGCGACGCAAATGGTGCTAAGCACCCGGGCTACGTTACAAGTCACATTGGCACCCCTAAGAATGTTTCGGGAGAACAATATGACCGGACCCAGAGAAGTCATAAATACCCCAAAAGCATCCAAAATTGAAGGTTATAATACACGTTTTCAGACTTCCCCGGGGACTCAGCTCCGGACGCCATGGGTTGTGACAGGCTAAAGTCGTATCACCTAATCAAAAGTAATCCTAAAGTCCTCTAACAAATAGTAGTCAGGGAAGTAGGGTTGAATCCATAGGGAAACAGTGTTCTTTTCCTAATTGTCGATCAAATCTAGATTATAGGGAACGAGTATTTGGTTGTAATTATACTAAACTAGACAATAACTATGTCAAGAATATCAATTATAAAGATTTTAGGGCGTAGGTTTACCAATGAAAAATATTCCAGGATGAAGCACAATAATCAATAATCAATAACGCAGTCTAACAGGTTGATTTCCTCTCTCGAGTCAAAATTAACCATAGAACAATATTAACAAGCTCTCGCAATTTACTAATACCAATTCTACCTATTGAAACTAGCCTTAATATCAAGTTTATACCTCTCGGAGCATAACCTAATATTGCAATACTATAACAATCAAATCTGGCCAAATCGGATTGAATAGAGATAATACATTCAATAGGAATCAACATACATCATCAAAAATCAATCCTTTATAAACATCCCTTCATAAATATTCATGGATTCCCTTAACCCTAGAAATAAACTACTCAATCATAATTGGGGAAAACATACTCATGATGAAACAAGTAAACATGGTGAATCAATAATCAAAGATTGAATAAGAATAACAAGAGAAGAGAAGAAATACCAATGTAGAATCAATCTTGAAAAATCCAAACTTCTATTGAAAATCCAATGCAAAAATGGCCAAGAGTAATACTAGGGTTCTTGAGTAATTAAAATGTGCTTAGAAAACTAAAGCTGAAGCTATATTGTAATGCTTCAACCCTAAAAGGATAAGTATTTATAAGAAAACAAGAGTCAGTGCAACACGCGCTTAAAACTCCTTAAAAATCGCCCCACCTAGGCTGCCGGGGCGGATCCCGCCCGGTCAGGCGGTTGACAGGTCAAAACCCGTAGAAAAAGTAAAACAGCGATCCGCCCGGCCGGGCCCACAAGAAATACCAAAACTGCTCATTTTCAAAACTTCATAACTTTCTCGTCTCTCGTCGAAATTCAGTGTGTGACCAGTCGTTGGAAAGCACTTCAAGTCTAATTTCCAATCCAATTAGAATTAATCCATTATCATTTGTGTATCAAAAGTTATGAGTAAAAGAGTATACAAGAGTCAGTTTTGGCACTTCTTTCAGCAATGCTTTGCTTTATTCTAGCCCAAATTCATCCCAGAGAGATGCTTTGTGCTTTGTGATCCTCATGCAATCTACCTACTTTATTCATGTTTGCTTAACTCAAGATTGGCCAACCATAGTCTATTTGCGTTAATATCACCTGAAATTCATCAAAACAAGCAAATAATCATGCATATATGCACCTAAATGCTCTCATTTGAACTTGAAATGCAACCTAAATGAACCTAAAATCTATGTATAAATATGACTCATCAAACTCCCCCAAGCTAAACCATTTCTTGTCCTCAAGCAATAAGATATGGACATTGGAGAAGAAAAACACCTATAATATGAGACTACAATACAGCCAAACACTCAACTGAAACCACAAGAGATATAGCCACTACACAAAACAAGCATCGAAATAATATCGAACAAAGCCGCATAGCATATTATGTATCGCAATCAACTCTCCAAACATACCACAAACCATCTCCCCCAAGCTAGATTTAACCAAACCTGACAGACCTCACTATGGTCATGTGCACTCAAATCTCTCATGTGTTTCAGAGATAATAAATAACACTCAACCTGAATCTAGTCGACTCAGATGAAGCATATACTCTTTAACTTTGACCCTTTGACTCACTTTCTATGAAATAATATAACACATAAAGATTAAGAGGACTTTAAAGGGTGGTAACGAGGCTGCAATTAAAGGTATGGAAAATAATATAGAAATTGTGGTGGAAAAACCAAGAAAGGGGAGCATCATGTAACTGAAAACATGACAAAAAAAAAAGTCATAACAACTCCACGCAACAACCAACAATCTTCAAATATAACCAATACTTTGTTCATTCAAGAAATTTAAAAATAACCCTTTTTCTTTAACTTTATTCATAACTCTTTTTTTCACTTTTTTTTTTCACTTTTCACAAACTTTCTTTTGATTTCTTTTTTTTCAAACTTTTAATTCAATTTCCAAGCTCAGTAAACATACTTTCCATCCAACTACACCACAAATCGAGTTTTATCATTCAATACAACCAAACCAAAACTAATACTCGCTCCCCTCAAGCAAGGCTTGGGACAAGAATCAAATGAGGTCAAAGGATAATATGAAAACAATAATAACTTTGTAGCTAAGATCACGAAAAAAAATGCCTCAATCATATCAAAATGTCTACACTATCACACATCAAAGAGTACCAAGTCAAAATCAAGATAAATCCGACAACTGAGGAACTATTCACACATGAAAGAACAGAGCTGACACGGATACGTCAGTTCATAGGCACAAAAGCTCACTTGGGTTAAGGTGTCTGCATAGTAAAGTTAAATCGAGCCAGAGAGAGATCAGACAATCTTACCACAAACAATCAATTGCAAAACAATCGTGCTATGAAGAATCATGAACAAGATGAATGACGCTTAGGAGGTGTAGTGAAATATCAACAAGGTTCTCAAAAAGTGCTAGCAATAGTCTCATAGATGCAAACTAACATGATAAGAAATCTAAAATGAAAAAAAAAAAAATCTAATGCAACTAAGAAAACAATACATTTTTTTTTCGTTACATGTAAACTCCCGCCCCTAATGAGCGATACAAACCATGTAACAATCCTACTAAAGTAATAAATCTAAACTAGTATGCAATTAATATGCACGAAGTGACATCCTTCCCCAAGCCGAACTTCACATTGTCCTCAATGTGAACACTAAGAAGAACAACGAAGAAAAAGAAAAGGGAAGGATACAACTCACAGAAAAGGCGGATAATGAACATAGAGTGTGCCAAACAGTATTGACACTTCTACCACAACCAAAAGCACGTCACTTCAACCTCAATCAGAAGAATCCAATGCCTTGAGTAACTTATCAAATGCTCCTGCAAACATGTCACTAAAAACAAGATATGGCTTGATTGCAAGCACATTTATCTTCACAAACATAATGTCAGCAGGAACAAAATTAAAGTGAAGACAAGAAGAATCAAAAGAAAATGGAGAAAATGAAGACAAAGTATAACTTTCCTGTATCTATTGTGTAGACACCAGAGATCTCAAGGAAAGAATATCAACAATGTCAACTTGGCCAAATGTATATTTTAATGGCGGGCCTTTTAGAAAATATGAGGGAAATAAAATAGGATGGGAAGAAACCAGATCAAGCCTTCTTGAAAATGGAATATGGGGACAAGAAATTATAGGTTCAACCTCAATAATTTTACTTACAATGTCACCACCCTCTAAAATAGGCTCATTAACAAAGTGGTTTGTAACTAAGAGTTTCTCCTCTACCAATTCATTCTATCCATATTATTCTCATTCTCATCATTCCTTTCGATATCTGGAGTCATATAATCACCATTCTCCACTGACATGGCATTCTCAACATAATCATCATCATCATAGGAAAATATATTTTGGTCTCTTATTTGTTGAATGCCTGGTAATTGATTAACCATCAACTGCTGTTGGTCACACAATTGCTTAAGGCTAGCCCTGAATTCTTTGTCAGACTCATTCAATTGTTTCATTAAATCAAGAAGATTTGTAATACACTGTGATGGTTGTTGTTCAGGATATGTATGCAAGTCCAATTGGGGAGGGGAGTTCCAATTATGCACATAAGACTCATAGGGAGCATATGGTAATCCATTGTAATCTAAGTTAGGATTGGAAGAATATTGATTATCATAAGATGCACAAAAATTAGAATTCGAATAATCAAAAGATGCATCATAATCAGGCACTTGACCATCCCAACAATTATAACCATATTGTCCCTGACAATCAGTAAAATTTGCTCCATAATGGTGATTCCACTCCATTATAACACAGTCAGAGGAGATTTAAACTAAATATATACAATTCTAAGGAACACATGTTCCTTCGAATGGGGGTTAGTATAGACAAGGAATAATCTAGACTCTAAGACAATTAAAAATTAAACAAAACCGTTTCCCCAGCAACGGCGCCAAATTTTGACAGGCTAAAATAGAGATGGAAATATCCAGCGGATGATCCGACCACCCGCTCCACCCGCGCTATTAAACGGATGGAAAACCCGAGTTAAACGGATGAGAAGCGGGTGACGGGTGAACGGGTGACGGATGCGGGTCGGATTCGGGTGAGAATTTTTCATCCATCACCCGGTCCATCACCCGTTTACCACCCGGCCCATCACCCATTTATATTATTAAATATATATATATAATTCTTTGACTTTTCAAACCTAACCAATTTCTCAATCAGGCCCATCACCCATTCTTTAACAATTAGATAATAAGAAATTTATAAAAACAATTAGGCACAAAAAATGTCAATAGATTCAAATGTAACAAATTTCTCAACACGAAACAAACACAAGAAAGATTATAAATGAGGAGAGAGAATGAGAGAAAAACCTAAAGAATCAAGTTGTTCATCTAAACGAGGTCGTTTAACAGAATCATTATCTCCATTTTCAGTCTCATCATTCTCGTTGAGTTCGCCGTCAAGTTCGACGGTAGAATCAGGTGCCGGGGCGTCAGGTTCAACCCCCTCAATCTTTCCTCGGATTTTTGGCCATGAAGCATCAGGGTAGCTATTTATGATTATTTATTTCTAGTGCGTCAACTTTATAAATAATAAATATCAAATTTTGCAAACTGGTAGATTGTTTCTTGGAATTGCTGAGAATTTTGAATGATAGTAGTGAAGCTTCAAGGTCCATGTAAAGTTCTGAAGACAATTGTAATTTGTTGCTGTGTTGCTATTTTTGTTGTTGTATTGGCTGTTTTGATTGTTGTTTATCTGTATTTAAGCTGTTTTTGAGTGAGGATTTGCATATTTGCTGTGGGTTTTAGGTTGTTGGGCTACTGAATTTTATTTTCTCTCTCTTCACCCGATAATCACCCGATCCATCCGTTTCACCCGTGGGTGATGGATGGATGGATTCGGGTGAACATTTATGCGGGTGATGGATGGATCGGGTGAAGCGGATGGATGCGGGTGACGATCCACCCTCCCCGAACCCGATCCATTTCCATCTCTAGGCTAAAATCGTATCACCTAATCAAAAGTAATCCTAAAGTCCTCTAACAAATAGTAGTCAGGGAAGTAGGGTCGAATCCACATGGAAACAGTGTTCTTTTCCTAATTGTCGATCAAATCTAGATTATAGGGAACGAGTGTTTGGTTGTAATTATAATAAACTAGAAAATAACTATATCAAGAATATCAATAATAAAGAGTCTAGGGCGTAGGTTCACCAATGAACAATATTCCAGGATGAAGCACAATAATAAAAAATGAATAACGCAGTCAAACAGGCTGATTTCCTCTCTCGAGTCGAAATTAACCATAGAATAATATTAACAGGCTATCACAATTTATTAATACAAATTCTACCTATTGAAACTAGCCTTAATATCAAGTTTATACCTCTCGGCGCATAACCTAATATTGCAATACTATAACAATCAAATCTGGCCAAATCGGATTGAATAGAGATAATACATTCAATAGGAATCAACATACATCATCAAAAATCAATACTTTATAATCATTCCTTCATAAATATTCATGGATCCCCCTAACCCTAGAAATAAACTACTCAATCATAATTGGGGAAAACATACTCATGATGAAACAAGTAAACATGGTGAATCAATAATCAAAGATTGAATAAGAATAACAAGAGAAGAGAAGAAATACCAATGTAAAACCAATCTTGCAAAATCCAAACTTCTATTGAAAATCCAATGTAAAAATGGCCCAGAGTAATACTAGGGTTCTTGAGTAATTAAAATGTGCTTAGAAAACTAAAGCTGAAGCTATATTGTAAAAACCGTCCTGCTTCAACCCTAAAAGGATAAGTATTTATAAGAAAACAAGAATCAGTGCAACACGCGCTTAAAACTCCTTAAAAATCGCCCCGCCCGGTCGGGCTGTTGACAGGTCAAAACCCGTAGAAAAATTAAAACAGCGATCAGCCCGGCCATGGAAAGATCCCGCCCGGCCGGGCCCGCAAGACATACCAAAACTGCTCATTTTCAAAACTTCATAACTTTCTCGTCTCTCGTCGAAATTCAGCGTTTGACCAGTCGTTGGAAAGCTCTTCAAGTCTACTTTCCAATCCAGTTGGAATCAATTTCATTATCATTTGTGTATCAAAAGTTATGAGTAAAAGAGTATACAAGAGTCAGTTTTGGCACTTCTTTCAGCAATGCTTTGCTTCATTCTAGCCCAAATTCATACCAGACAGATGCTTTTTGATCCTCATGCAATCTACCTTCTTTATTCATATTTGCTTAACTCAAGATTAGCCAACCATAGTTTATTTGCTTTAATATCACCTGAAATTCATCAAAATAAGCAAACGGAGAGCAGTATAGCCAAACTTCAGTAAATCATGCATATATGCACCTAAATGCTCTCATTTAAACTTGAAATGCAACCTAAATGAACCTAAAATCTATGTATAAATATGACTCATCAGGTTGCCTCCCTGGGACACGGCAGGTCATTTGAAAGGAGTCCCATGGCTTGCAATGAATATATGAATGCTTTTACGTTCATTTTGGAGCAATTTTAGGTTACATGAGAAATGAATAAATGCGGCGTTTAGAGGCTTTTTGAGGCAATGCACATGGTGCCATGCACCCGGGATACGTTCCAAGTTATGTCGGCACCCGTAAGAACGTTTTAGGAGAAAAATATGACCGGGCCCGGAGTATTCTCAAACTACCCCAAAAAAAGGAAAATTGAAGGTTATAATACACGTTTTCGCACTTTCCCGAGGCTCGAGATCCGAACGCCATGGGATGCCTCCTAGGGACATGGGAGGTCATTGGGAAAGAGTCCCATGGCTTGGAACGAATATATGGATGCTTTTACGTTCATTTCGGGGTAATTTTATGTTGCACGAGAAATGAATAAATACGGTATTTAGAAGCTTTTTCAGGCAATGCAAATGGTGCCATGCACCCGGGCTGCGTTCCAAGTCAAGTTGGCACCCATAAGAACATTTTGGGAGAAATATATGACCGGGCCCGGAGTATTCCCAAACTACCCGAAAAACAGGGAAAATTGAAGGTTATAATACACGTTTTCGCACTTTCCCGAGGCCCAAGATCCGGACGCCATGGGATGCCTCCTAGGGACATGGGAGGTCATTGGGAAGGAGTCCCATGGCTTGGAACAATAATATGGATGCTTTTACGTTCATTTCGGGGCAATTTTAGGTTGCACAAGAAATGAATAAATACGGGGTTTAGAGGCTTTTTGAGGCAATGCAAATGGTGCCATGCACCCAGCCTACGTTCCAAGTCAAGTCGGCACCCGTAAGAACGTTTTGAGAGAAATATATGACCGGGCCCGGAGTATTCCCAAACTACCCCAAAAAAGGGAAAATTGAAGGTTTTAATACACGTTTTACCACTTTCCCGAGGCCCGAGATCCGAACGTCATGGGATGCCTCCTAGGGACATGGGAGGTCATTGGAAAAGAGTCCCATGGCATGGAATGATTATACGAATGCTTTTTCGTTCATTTCGGGGCAATTTTGAGTTGCACGACAAATGTATAAATGGGGTGTTTAGAGGCTTATTTAGGCGACGCAAATGGTGCCGAGCACCCGGGCTACGTTACAAGTCACATTGGCACCCCTAAGAATGTTTCGGGAGAACAATATGACCGGGGCCTAGAAAAGTCCCAAATGCCCCAAAAACAGTGAAAATTGAAGGTTATAATACACGTTTTGACTTTCCGATACCAGCTCCGCCGCCATGGGATGCCTCCTGGGACATGGGGGTTATTGAAGGAGTCCGTCTTAGACGATATATGGGTGCTTTTACGTTCTTTTGTGGCATTTTGGTTGCGGAATGAATAAATGGGGTGTTTGGGGCTTTTTAGGCGCGGAAATGGTTCCAGCACCGGGCTCGTCACAAGTCAATTGGCACCCCTAAGAACGTTTCGGGAGAACAATATGATCGGGCCGAGAGTCTAAATACCCCAAACACAAAATTGAGGTTATATACGTTTTGGACTTTGGGACCCCGGACGCCATGGGTTGCCTCCCGGGACATGGCGGGTCATTTGAAAGGAGTCCCTGGCTTGGAATAAATATATGATGCTTTACGTTCATTTTGGGGCATTTTAGGTAACACGAGAATTAATAAATGCGATGTTTAGAGGCTTTTGGGCATGCAATGGTGCCTGCACCGGGATACGTTCAGTTATATCGGCACCCGTAAGAACGTTTTGGGAGAAAAATATGCCGGGCCCAGTATTCCAAACTACCCCAAAACAGGGAAAATTGAAAGTTATTGACGTTTTGCACTTTCGGGGGTCCGGGCCGGGATGCCTTGGGGGGGGTTGGGGGGGTGGTTTGGGGTGGGTTTTGGTTGGAAGTGGTTTTGGTGGGGGGTGGGGGGTTTGGAAATTGGGTTTATTTGCTGGGTGGGTGGGTGCTCCGGGGGGGGTGGGGTTGTGGTTGGTTTGTTTTGGTTGTTGTTGGGGGGTATCAGAAATTGGGTTTTATTTTACTTTGGGCCTCGAACGTTGGGATGCCTCCTAGGGACATGGGAGGTCATTGGAAGAGTCCCTGGCTGGAATGATTATACGGTGCTTTTCGTTATTTCGGGGAATTTTGAGTTGCACGACAAATGTATAAATGGGGTGTTTGGAGGCTTATTTAGGCGCGCAAATGGTGCCGAGCACCCGGGCTACGTTACAAGTCACATTGGCACCCCTAAGAATGTTTCGGGAGAACAATATGACCGGGGCCTAGAAAAGTCCCAAATGCCCCAAAAACAGTGAAAATTGAAGGTTATAATACACATTTTCGGACTTTCCCGGATACCAAGCTCCGGCCGCCATGGGATGCCTCCTAGGGACATGGGAGGTTATTAGAAAGGAGTCCACGTCTTAGAACGAATATATGGGTGCTTTTACGTTCATTTTGTGGCAATTTTGAGTTGCACGAGAAATGAATAAATGGGGTGTTTAGAGGCTTTTTTAGGCGACGGAAATGGTTCCAAGCACCCGGGCTACGTCACAAGTCAAATTGGCACCCCTAAGAACGTTTCGGGAGAACAATATGATCGGGCCCAGAGAAGTCATAAATACCCCCAAAAACAGACAAAATTGAAGGTTATAATACACGTTTCGGACTTTCCGGGGACCCGGCTCCGGACGCCATGGGTTGCCTCCCGGGACATGGCGGTCATTTGAAAGGAGTCCCATGGCTTGGAATAAATATATGAATGCTTTTACGTTCATTTTGGGGCAATTTTAGGTAACACGAGAAATTAATAAATGCGATGTTTAGAGGCTTTTTGAGGCAATGCAAATGGTGCCATGCACCCGGGATACGTTCCAAGTTATATCGGCACCCGTAAGAACGTTTTGGGAGAAAAATATGACCGGGCCCAGAGTATTCCAAAACTACCCCAAAAACAGGGAAAATTGAAAGTTATTGAACGTTTTCGCACTTTCCCGAGGCCTGAGATCCGGACGCCTTGGGATGCCTCCTAGGGACATGGGAGGTCATTTGGAAGGAGTCCCATGGCTTGGAACGATTATATGGATGCTTTTACGATCATTTCGGGGCAATTTTAGGTTGCACGAGAAATGAATACGGTGTTTAGAGGCTTTTTGAGGCAACGCAAATGGTGCCATGCAACCGGGCTACGTTCCAAGTGAAGTCGGCACCCGTAAGAACGTTTTCGGAGAAATATATGACCGGGCCCGGAGTATTCCCAAACTACCCCAAAAACAGGGAAAATTGAAGGTTATAATACACATTTTAGCACTTTCCCGAGGCCCGAGATCCGGACGCCATGGGATGCCTCCTAGGGACATGGGAGGTCATTGGAAAGGATTCCCATGGCTTGGAATGATTTTACGGATGCTTTTAAGTTCATTTTGGTGAAATTTTGGGTTACACGAGCAATGAATAAAAGGGTGTTTAGAGGCTTTTTGAAGCAATGCAAATGGTGCTAATCACCCAGGCTACGTTACAAGCCACGTCGGCACCCCTAAGAACGTTACGGGAGAAAAATATGACTGGACCCAGAGAAGTCCTAAAATGCCCCAAAAACAGCCAAAATTGAAGGGTTATATAACACACATTTTTTTGACTTTCCTAGGGCCCAACCTCAGGAAGCGATGGGATGCCTCCTAGGGACATGGGAGGTTATAAGAAAGGAGTCCCATGGCTGGGAAGGAATATAAGGGTGCTTTTACGTTTATTTCGGGACAATTTTGAGTGGCACGAGAAATGAATAAATGGGGTGTTTAGAGGCTTTTTTAGGCGACGCAAATGGTGCCAAGCACCCTGGCTACGTTACAAGTCACATTGGCACCCCTAAAAACGTTTCGGGAGAACAATATGACCGGGGCCTTGAAAAGTCCCAAATGCCCCAAAAACAGTGAAAATTGAAGGTTGCACGAGAAATGAATAAATACGGTGTTTAGTGGCTTTTTGAGGCAATGTAAATGGTGCCATGCACCCGGGCTACGTTCCAAGTCAAGTCGGCACCCGTAAGAACGTTTTCGGAGAAATATATGACTAGGGCGGAATATTCCCAAACTACCCCAAAAACAGGGAAAATTGAAGGTTATAATACACGTTTTAGCACTTTCCCGAGGCCCGAGATCCGGACGCCGTGGGATGCCTCCTTGGGACATGGGAGGTCATTGGAAAGGAGTCCCATGGCTTGTAATGATTTTACAGATGCGTTTACGTTCATTTTGGGGAAATTTTGGATTACACGAGCAATGAATAAATGGGGTGGTTAGAGGCTTTTTAAAGCAATACAAATGGTGCTAATCACCCGGGCTACGTTACAAGTTACGTTGGCTCCCCTAAGAACGTTTCGGGTGAAAAATATGACCGGGCCCAGAGAAGTCCCAAAATGCCCCAAAAACTGCCAAAATTGAAGGGTTATATAATACACATTTTTTTGACTTTCCCAAGGCCCAACCTCAGGACGCCATGGGATGCCTCCTAGGGACATGGGAGGTTATTAGAAAGGAGTCCCATGGCTGGGAAGGAATATAAGGGTGCTTTTACGTTAATTTCGAGGCAATTTTGAGTTCCACGAGAAATGAATAAATGGGGTGTTTAGAGGATTTTTTTGGCAACGCAAATGGTGCCAAGCACCCGGGCTACGTTACAAGTGACATTGGCACCCCTAAGAATGTTTCGGGAGAACAATATGACTGGGGCCTGGAAAAATCCCAAATGCCCCAAAAACAGTGAAAATTGAAGGTTATAATACACGTTTTCGGACTTTTTCGGGAACCAATCTCCGGACGCCATGGAATGCCTCCTAGGGACATGGGAGGTTATTAGAAAGGAATCCCATGGCTTAGAACGAATATATGGGTGCTTTTACGTTCATTTCGGGGCAATTTTGAGTTGCACGAGATATGAATAAATGGGGTGTTTAAAGACTTTTTTAGGCGACGCAAATGGTGCCAAGCACCTGGGCAACGTTACAAGTCACATTAGCACCCCTAAGAACGTTTCGGGAGAACAATATGACCGGGCCCGGAGAAGTCATAAATACCCCAAAAACAACCAAAATTGAAGGTTATAATACACGTTTTCAGACTTTCCCGGAGACCCAGCTCCGGACGCCATGGGTTGCCTCCCTGGGACATGGCAGGTCATTTGAAAGGAGTCCCATGGCTTGGAATGAATATATCGATGCTTTTATGTTCATTTTGGGGTAATTTTAGTTTACACGATAAAATGAATAAATGCGGTGTTTAGAGGCATTTTGAGGCAATGCAAATAGTGCCATGCAGCCAGATACGTTCCAAGTTATGTCGGCACCCGTAAAAACATTTTAGGAGAAAAATATGACCGGGCCCGGAGTATTCCCAAAAAACCCCAAAAACAAGGAAATTTGAAGGTTATAATACACGTTTTCTCACTTTCCCGAGGCCCGAGATCCGGACGCCATGGGATGCGGGAGGTCATTGGGAAGGAGTCCCACGGCTTGGAACGATTATATGGATGCTTTTACGTTCATTTTGAGGAAATTTTAGGTTACACAAGAAATGAATAAATGCGGTGTTTAGAGGCTTTTTGAGGCAATGCAAATGGTGCCATGCACCCGAGCTACATTCAAAGTCATGTCGGTAACCGAAAGAATGTTTTGGGAGAAAAATATGATCGGTCCCGTAGTATTCCCAAAATTCCCCAAAAGCAACCAAAATTGAGAATAAATACCTGCTTTCGGCCTTTCTAGAGGCCCGAGCTCAAGACGCCATGGGATCCCTCATATGGACATGAGAGGTCATTGGAAAGGAAACCCATGACTTAGAATGATTATATGGATGCTTTTACGTTCATTTTGGGGAAATTTTGGGTTATACGAGCAATGAATAATGGGGCGTTTCGAGGCTTTTTGAAGAAATGCACATGGTGCTAATCACCCGGGCTACGAGACAAGTCACGTCGGCACCCTTAAGAACGTTTCGGTAGAAAAATATGACCGGGCCCAGAGAAGTCCCAAAATGCCCCAAAAACAGCCAAAATTGAAGATTATAATACACATTTTTTGGACTTTCCCGGGGACCAAGCTTAGGACGCCATGGGAATCCTCCTAGGGACATGGGAGGATATTAGAAAGGAGTCCCATGGCTGGGAAGGAATATATGGGTGCTTTTACGTTCATTTCGGGGCAATTTTGAGTTGCATGAGAAATGAATAAATGGGGTGTTTAGAGGCTTTTTTAGGCGACGCAAATGGTGCCAAGCACCCGGGCTACGTTACAAGTCACATTGGCACCCCTAAGAACATTTCGGGAGAACAACATGACCGGGGCCTGGAAAAGTTCCAAATGCCCCAAAAACAGTGAAAATTGAAGGTTATAATACACGTTTTCGGAATTTCCCGGGGACCAAGCTCCGGACGCCATGGGATGCTTCCTAGGGACATGGGAGGTTATTAGAAAGGAGTCCCTTGGCTTGGAACGAATATATAGGTGCTTTTACGTTCATTTCGGGGAAATTTTGAGTTGCACGAGAAATCAATAAATGGGGTGTTTAGAGGCTTTTTTAGGCGACGCAAATGGTGCCAAGCACCCGGGCTACGTAACAAGTCAATTTGGCACCCCTAAGAACGTTTCGGGAGAACAATATGATCGGGCCCGGAGAAGTCATAAATACCCCAAAAACAGTGAAAATTGAAGGTTATAATACACGTTTTCGGACTTTCCCGGGGACCAAGCTCCGGACGCCATGGGATGCTTCCTAGGGACATGGGAGGTTATTAGAGAGGAGTCCCTTGGCTTGGAACGAATATATAGGTGCTTTTACGTTCATTTCGGGGAAATTTTGAGTTGAACGAGAAATGAATAAATGGGGTGTTTAGAGGCTTTTTTAGGCGACGCAAATGGTGCCAAGCACCCGGGCTACGTCACAAGTCAAATTGGCACCCCTAAGAACGTTTCGGGAGAACAATATGATCGGGCCCGGAGAAGTCATAAATACCCCAAAAACAGACAAAATTGAAGGTTATAATACACGTTTTCAGACTTTCCGGGGACCCAGCTCCGGACGCCATGGGTTGCCTCCCTGGGACATGGCAGGTCATTTGAAAGGAGTCCCATGGCTTGGAATAAATATATGAATGCTTTTACGTTCATTTTGGGGCAATTTTAGGTAACACGAGAAATTAATAAATGCGATGTTTAGAGGCTTTTTGAGGCAATGCAAATGGTGCCATGCACCCGGGATACGTTCCAAGTTATGTCGGCACCCGTAAGAACGTTTTGGGAGAAAAATATGACCGGGCCCAGAGTATTCCCAAACTACCCCAAAGACAGGGAAAATTGAAAGTTAATGAACGTTTTCGCACTTTCCCGAGGCCTGAGGTCCGGACGCCTTGGGATGCCTCCTAGGGACATGGGAGGTCATTTGGAAGGAGTCCCATGGCTTGGAACGATTATATGGATGCTTTTACGATCATTTCGGGGCAATTTTATGTTGCACGAGAAATGAATACGGTGTTTAGAGGCTTTTTGAGGCAACGCAAATGGTGCCATGCACCCGGGCTACGTTCCAAGTGAAGTCGGCACCCGTAAGAACGTTTTCGGAGAAATATATGACCGGGCCCGGAGTATTCCCAAACTACCCCAAAAACAGGGAAAATTGAAGGTTATAATACACGTTTTAGCACTTTCCCGAGGCCCGAGATCCGGACGCCATGGGATGCCTCCTAGGGACATGGGAGGTCAATGGAAAGGAGTCCCATGGCTTGGAATGATTTTACGGATGCTTTTAAGTTCATTTTGGGGAAATTTTGGGTTACACGAGCAATGAATAAAAGGGTGTTTAGAGGCTTTTTGAAGCAATGCAAATGGTGCTAATCACCCAGGCTACGTTACAAGTCACGTCGGCACCCCTAAGAACGTTACGGGAGAAAAATATGACCGGACCCAGAGAAGTCCTAAAATGCCCCAAAAACAGCCAAAATTGAAGGGTTATATAACACACATTTTTTTGACTTTCCCAGGGCCCAACCTCAGGAAGCGATGGGATGCCTCCTTGGGACATGGGAGGTTATAAGAAAGGAGTCCCATGGCTGGGAAGGAAATAAGGGTGCATTTACGTTTATTTCGGGACAATTTTGAGTTACACGAGAAATGTATAAATGGGGTGTTTAGAGGCTTTTTTAGGCGACGCAAATGGTGCCAAGCACCCGGGCTACGTTACAAGTCACATTGGCACCCCTAAAAACGTTTCGGGAGAACAATATGACCGGGGCCTGGAAAAGTCCCAAATGCCCCAAAAACAGTGAAAATTGATGGTTGCACGAGAAATGAATAAATACGGTGTTCAGTGGCTTTTTGAGGCAATGTAAATGGTGACATGCACCCGGGCTACGTTCCAAGTCAAGTCGGCACCCGTAAGAACGTTTTCGGAGAAATATATGACTAGGGCGGAATATTCTCAAACTACCCCAAAAACAGGGAAAATTGAAGGTTATAATACACGTTTTAGCACTTTCCCGAGGCCCGAGATCCGGACGCCGTGGGATGCCTCCTTGGGACATGGGAGGTCATTGGAAAGGAGTCCCATGGCTTGTAATGATTTTACAGATGCGTTTACGTTCATTTTGGGGAAATTTTGGATTACACGAGCAATGAATAAATGGGGTGGTTAGAGGCTTTTTAAAGCAATACAAATGGTGCTAATCACCCGGGCTACGTTACAAGTTACGTTGGCTCCCCTAAGAACGTTTCGGGCGAAAAATATGACCGGGCCCAGAGAAGTCCCAAAATGCCCCAAAAACTGCCAAAATTGAAGGGTTATATAATACACATTTTTTTGACTTTCCCGGGGCCCAACCTCAGGACGCCATGGGATGCCTCCTAGGGACATGGGAGGTTATTAGAAAGGAGTCCCATGGCTGGGAAGGAATATAAGGGTGCTTTTACGTTAATTTCGGGGCAATTTTGAGTTCCACGAGAAATGAATAAATGGTGTGTTTAAAGGATTTTTTTGGCAACGCAAATGGTACCAAGCACCCGGGCTACGTTACAAGTGACATTGGCACCCCTAAGAACGTTTCGGGAGAACAATATGACTGGGGCCTGGAAAAATCCCAAATGCCCCAAAAACAGTGAAAATTGAGGGTTATAATACACGTTTTCGGACTTTTCCGAGAACCAATCTCCGGACGCCATGGGATGCCTCCTAGGGACATGGGAGGTTATTAGACAGGAGTCCCATGGCTTGGAACGAATATTGGGTGCTTTTACGTTCATTTCGGGGCAATTTTGAGTTGCACGAGACATGAATAAATGGGGTGTTTAAAGGCTTTTTTAGGCGACGCAAATGGTGCCAAGCACCTGGGCAACATTACAAGTCACATTAGCACCCCTAAGAACGTTTCAGG
Organism: Beta lomatogona; assembly: GCA_947646795.1. Taxonomy (NCBI): domain Eukaryota; kingdom Viridiplantae; phylum Streptophyta; class Magnoliopsida; order Caryophyllales; family Amaranthaceae; genus Beta; species Beta lomatogona. The sequence continues at coordinate 431,060 of CANSNZ010000824.1, forward strand.
AGAACAATATGACCGGGCCCGGAGAAGTCATAAATACCCCAAAAACAACCAAAATTGAAGGTTATAATACACGTTTTCAGACTTTCCCGGGGACCCAGCTCCGGACGCCATGGGTTGCCTCCCTAGGACATGGCAGGTCATTTGAAAGGAGTCCCATGGCTTGGAATGAATATATCGATGCTTTTATGTTCATTTTGGGGTAATTTTAGTTTACACGATAAAATGAATAAATGCGGTGTTTAGAGGCTTTTTGAGGCAATGCAAATAGTGCCATGCACCCAGGATACGTTCCAAGTTATGTCGGCACCCGTAAAAACATTTTGGGAGAAAAATATGACCGGGCCCGGAGTATTCCCAAAAAACCCCAAAAACAAGGAAAATTGAAGGTTATAATACACGTTTTCAGACTTTCCGGGGACCCAGCTCCGGACGCCATGGGTTGCCTCCCTGGGACATGGCAGGTCATTTGAAAGGAGTCCCATGGCTTGGAATAAATATATGAATGCTTTTACGTTCATTTTGGGGCAATTTTAGGTAACACGAGAAATTAATAAATGCGATGTTTAGAGGCTTTTTGAGGCAATGCAAATGGTGCCATGCACCCGGGATACGTTCCAAGTTATGTCGGCACCCGTAAGAACGTTTTGGGAGAAAAATATGACCGGGCCCAGAGTATTTCCAAACTACCCCAAAGACAGGGAAAATTGAAAGTTAATGAACGTTTTCGCACTTTCCCGAGGCCTGAGATCCGGACGCCTTGGGATGCCTCCTAGGGACATGGGAGGTCATTTGGAAGGAGTCCCATGGCTTGGAACGATTATATGGATGCTTTTACGATCATTTCGGGGCAATTTTATGTTGCACGAGAAATGAATACGGTGTTTAGAGGCTTTTTGAGGCAACGCAAATGGTGCCATGCACCCGGGCTACGTTCCAAGTGAAGTCGGCACCCGTAAGAACGTTTTCGGAGAAATATATGACCGGGCCCGGAGTATTCCCAAACTACCCCAAAAACAGGGAAAATTGAAGGTTATAATACACGTTTTAGCACTTTCCCGAGGCCCGAGATCCGGACGCCATGGGATGCCTCCTAGGGACATGGGAGGTCAATGGAAAGGAGTCCCATGGCTTGGAATGATTTTACGGATGCTTTTAAGTTCATTTTGGGGAAATTTTGGGTTACACGAGCAATGAATAAAAGGGTGTTTAGAGGCTTTTTGAAGCAATGCAAATGGTGCTAATCACCCAGGCTACGTTACAAGTCACGTCGGCACCCCTAAGAACGTTACGGGAGAAAAATATGACCGGACCCAGAGAAGTCCTAAAATGCCCCAAAAACAGCCAAAATTGAAGGGTTATATAACACACATTTTTTTGACTTTCCCAGGGCCCAACCTCAGGAAGCGATGGGATGCCTCCTAGGGACATGGGAGGTTATAAGAAAGGAGTCCCATGGCTGGGAAGGAAATAAGGGTGCTTTTAAGTTTATTTCGGGACAATTTTGAGTTACACGAGAAATGTATAAATGGGGTGTTTAGAGGCTTTTTTAGGCGACGCAAATGGTGCCAAGCACCCGGGCTACGTTACAAGTCACATTGGCACCCCTAAAAACGTTTCGGGAGAACAATATGACCGGGGCCTGGAAAAGTCCCAAATGCCCCAAAAACAGTGAAAATTGAAGGTTGCACGAGAAATGAATAAATACGGTGTTTAGTGGCTTTTTGAGGCAATGTAAATGGTGACATGCACCCGGGCTACGTTCCAAGTCAAGTCGGCACCCGTAAGAACGTTTTCGGAGAAATATATGACTAGGGCGGAATATTCTCAAACTACCCCAAAAACAGGGAAAATTGAAGGTTATAATACACGTTTTAGCACTTTCCCGAGGCCCGAGATCCGGACGCCGTGGGATGCCTCCTTGGGACATGGGAGGTCATTGGAAAGGAGTCCCATGGCTTGTAATGATTTTACAGATGCGTTTACGTTCATTTTGGGGAAATTTTGGATTACACGAGCAATGAATAAATGGGGTGGTTAGAGGCTTTTTAAAGCAATACAAATGGTGCTAATCACCCGGGCTACGTTACAAGTTACGTTGGCTCCCCTAAGAACGTTTCGGGCGAAAAATATGACCGGGCCCAGAGAAGTCCCAAAATGCCCCAAAAACTGCCAAAATTGAAGGGTTATATAATACACATTTTTTTTGACTTTCCCGGGGCCCAACCTCAGGACGCCATGGGATGCCTCCTAGGGACATGGGAGGTTATTAGAAAGGAGTCCCATGGCTGGGAAGGAATATAAGGGTGCTTTTACGTTAATTTCGGGGCAATTTTGAGTTCCACGAGAAATGAATAAATGGTGTGTTTAAAGGATTTTTTGGCAACGCAAATGGTACCAAGCACCCGGGCTACGTTACAAGTGACATTGGCACCCCTAAGAACGTTTCGGGAGAACAATATGACTGGGGCCTGGAAAAATCCCAAATGCCCCAAAAACAGTGAAAATTGAGGGTTATAATACACGTTTTCGGACTTTTCCGAGAACCAATCTCCGGACGCCATGGGATGCCTCCTAGGGACATGGGAGGTTATTAGACAGGAGTCCCATGGCTTGGAACGAATATTGGGTGCTTTTACGTTCATTTCGGGGCAATTTTGAGTTGCACGAGACATGAATAAATGGGGTGTTTAAAGGCTTTTTTAGGCGACGCAAATGGTGCCAAGCACCTGGGCAACATTACAAGTCACATTAGCACCCCTAAGAACGTTTCGAGGAGAACAATATGACCGGGCCCGGAGAAGTCATAAATACCCCAAAAACAACCAAAATTGAAGGTTATAATACACGTTTTCAGACTTTCCCGGGGACCCGGCTCCGGACGCCATGGGTTGCCTCCCTAGGACATGGCAGGTCATTTGAAAGGAGTCCCATGGCTTGGAATGAATATATCGATGCTTTTATGTTCATTTTGGGGTAATTTTAGTTTACACGATAAAATGAATAAATGCGGTGTTTAGAGGCTTTTTGAGGCAATGCAAATAGTGCCATTCACCCAGGATACGTTCCAAGTTATGTCGGCACCCGTAAAAACATTTTGGGAGAAAAATATGACCGGGCCCGGAGTATTCCCAAAAAACCCCAAAAACAAGGAAAATTGAAGGTTATAATACACGTTTTCAGACTTTCCGGGGACCCAGCTCCGGACGCCATGGGTTGCCTCCCTGGGACATGGCAGGTCATTTGAAAGGAGTCCCATGGCTTGGAATAAATATATGAATGCTTTTACGTTCATTTTGGGGCAATTTTAGGTAACACGAGAAATTAATAAATGCGATGTTTAGAGGCTTTTTGAGGCAATGCAAATGGTGCCATGCACCCGGGATACGTTCCAAGTTATGTCGGCACCCGTAAGAACGTTTTGGGAGAAAAATATGACCGGGCCCAGAGTATTCCCAAACTACCCCAAAGACAGGGAAAATTGAAAGTTAATGAACGTTTTCGCACTTTCCCGAGGCCTGAGATCCGGACGCCTTGGGATGCCTCCTAGGGACATGGGAGGTCATTTGGAAGGAGTCCCATGGCTTGGAACGATTATATGGATGCTTTTACGATCATTTCGGGGCAATTTTATGTTGCACGAGAAATGAATACGGTGTTTAGAGGCTTTTTGAGGCAACGCAAATGGTGCCATGCACCCGGGCTACGTTCCAAGTGAAGTCGGCACCCGTAAGAACGTTTTCGGAGAAATATATGACCGGGCCCGGAGTATTCCCAAACTACCCCAAAAACAGGGAAAATTGAAGGTTATAATACACGTTTTAGCACTTTCCCGAGGCCCGAGATCCGGACGCCATGGGATGCCTCCTAGGGACATGGGAGGTCAATGGAAAGGAGTCCCATGGCTTGGAATGATTTTACGGATGCTTTTAAGTTCATTTTGGGGAAATTTTGGGTTACACGAGCAATGAATAAAAGGGTGTTTAGAGGCTTTTTGATGCAATGCAAATGGTGCTAATCACCCAGGCTACGTTACAAGTCACGTCGGCACTCCTAAGAACGTTACGGGAGAAAAATATGACCGGACCCAGAGAAGTCCTAAAATGCCCCAAAAACAGCCAAAATTGAAGGGTTATATAACACACATTTTTTTGACTTTCCCAGGGCCCAACCTCAGGAAGCGATGGGATGCCTCCTAAGGACATGGGAGGTTATAAGAAAGGAGTCCCATGGCTGGGAAGGAAATAAGGGTGCATTTACGTTTATTTCGGGACAATTTTGAGTTACACGAGAAATGTATAAATGGGGTGTTTAGAGGCTTTTTTAGGCGACGCAAATGGTGCCAAGCACCCGGGCTACGTTACAAGTCACATTGGCACCCCTAAAAACGTTTCGGGAGAACAATATGACCGGGGCCTGGAAAAGTCCCAAATGCCCCAAAAACAGTGAAAATTGAAGGTTGCACGAGAAATGAATAAATACGGTGTTTAGTGGCTTTTTGAGGCAATGTAAATGGTGACATGCACCCGGGCTACGTTCCAAGTCAAGTCGGCACCCGTAAGAACGTTTTCGGAGAAATATATGACTAGGGCGGAATATTCTCAAACTACCCCAAAAACAGGGAAAATTGAAGGTTATAATACACGTTTTAGCACTTTCCCGAGGCCCGAGATCCGGACGCCGTGGGATGCCTCCTTGGGACATGGGAGGTCATTGGAAAGGAGTCCCATGGCTTGTAATGATTTTACAGATGCGTTTACGTTCATTTTGGGGAAATTTTGGATTACACGAGCAATGAATAAATGGGGTGGTTAGAGGCTTTTTAAAGCAATACAAATGGTGCTAATCACCCGGGCTACGTTACAAGTTACGTTGGCTCCCCTAATAACGTTTCGGGCGAAAAATATGACCGGGCCCAGAGAAGTCCCAAAATGCCCCAAAAACTGCCAAAATTGAAGGGTTATATAATACACATTTTTTTGACTTTCCCGGGGCCCAACCTCAGGACGCCATGGGATGCCTCCTAGGGACATGGGAGGTTATTAGAAAGGAGTCCCATGGCTGGGAAGGAATATAAGGGTGCTTTTACGTTAATTTCGGGGCAATTTTGAGTTCCACGAGAAATGAATAAATGGTGTGTTTAAAGGATTTTTTTGGCAACGCAAATGGTACCAAGCACCCGGGCTACGTTACAAGTGACATTGGCACCCCTAAGAACGTTTCGGGAGAACAATATGACTGGGGCCTGGAAAAATCCCAAATGCCCCAAAAACAGTGAAAATTGAGGGTTATAATACACGTTTTCGGACTTTTCCGAGAACCAATCTCCGGACGCCATGGGATGCCTCCTAGGGACATGGGAGGTTATTAGACAGGAGTCCCATGGCTTGGAACGAATATTGGGTGCTTTTACGTTCATTTCGGGGCAATTTTGAGTTGCACGAGACATGAATAAATGGGGTGTTTAAAGGCTTTTTTAGGCGACGCAAATGGTGCCAAGCACCTGGGCAACATTACAAGTCACATTAGCACCCCTAAGAACGTTTCAGGAGAACAATATGACCGGGCCCGGAGAAGTCATAAATACCCCAAAAACAACCAAAATTGAAGGTTATAATACACGTTTTCAGACTTTCCCGGGGACCCAGCTCCGGACGCCATGGGTTGCCTCCCTAGGACATGGCAGGTCATTTGAAAGGAGTCCCATGGCTTGGAATGAATATATCGATGCTTTTATGTTCATTTTGGGGTAATTTTAGTTTACACGATAAAATGAATAAATGCGGTGTTTAGAGGCTTTTTGAGGCAATGCAAATAGTGCCATGCACCCAGGATACGTTCCAAGTTATGTCGGCACCCGTAAAAACATTTTGGGAGAAAAATATGACCGGGCCCGGAGTATTCCCAAAAAACCCCAAAAACAAGGAAAATTGAAGGTTATAATACACGTTTTCTCAGTTTCCCGAGGCCCGAGATCCGGACGCCATGGGATGCGGGAGGTCATTGGGAAGGAGTCCCACGGCTTGGAACGATTATATGGATGCTTTTACGTTCATTTCGAGGAAATTTTAGGTTACACAAGAAATGAATAAATGCGGTGTTTAGAGGCTTTTTGAGGCAATGCAAATGGTGCCATGCACCCGAGCTACATTCAAAGTCATGTCGGTAACCGAAAGAATGTTTTGGGAGAAAAATATGATCGGTCCCGTAGTATTCCCAAAATTCCCCAAAAGCAACCAAAATTGAGAATAAATACCTGCTTTCGGCCTTTCCAGAGGCCCGAGCTCAAGACGCCATGGGATCCCTCATATGGACATGAGAGGTCATTGGAAAGGAATACCATGACTTAGAATGATTATATGGATGCTTTTACGTTCATTTTGGGGAAATTTTGGGTTATACGAGCAATGAATAATGGGGCGTTTAGAGGCTTTTTGAAGAAATGCACATGGTGCTAATCACCCGGGCTACGGGACAAGTCACGTCGGCACCCTTAAGAACGTTTCGGTAGAAAAATATGACCAGGCCCAGAGAAGTCCAAAAATGCCCCAAAAACAGCCAAAATTGAAGATTATAATACACATTTTTTGGACTTTCCCGGGGACCAAGCTTAGGACGCCATGAGAATCCTCCTAGGGACATGGGAGGATATTAGAAAGGAGTCCCATGGCTGGGAAGGAATATATGGGTGCTTTTACGTTCATTTCGGGGCAATTTTGAGTTGCACGAGAAATGAATAAATGGGGTGTTTAGAGGCTTTTTTAGGCGACGCAAATGGTGCCAAGCACCCGGGCTACGTTACAAGTCACATTGGCAACCCTAAGAACATTTCGGGAGAACAATATGACCGGGGCCTGGAAAAGTTCCAAATGCCCCAAAAATAGTGACCAAGCTCCGGACGCCATGGGATGCTTCCTAGGGACATGGGAGGTTATTAGAAAGGAGTCCCTTGGCTTGGAACGAATATATAGGTGCTTTTACGTTCATTTCGGGGAAATTTTGAGTTGCACGAGAAATGAATAAATGGGGTGTTTAGAGGCTTTTTTAGGCGACGCAAATGGTGCCAAGCACCCGGGCTACGTTACAAGTCACATTGGCACCTCTAAGAACGTTTCGGGAGAACAATATTACCAGGCCCGGAGAAGTCATAAATACCCCAAAAATAGCCAAAATTGAAGGTTATAATACACGTTTTCAGACTTTCCCGGGGACCAAGCTCCGGACGCCACGGGATGCCTCCTAGTGACATGGGAGGTTATTGGAAAGGAGTCCCATGGCTTGGAATGATTATAGGGATGCTTTTACGTTCATTTTGGGGAAATTTTGGGTTGCATGAGCAATGAACAAATGAGGTGTTTATAGGCTTTTTTCGGCCACGCAAACGGTGCCAAGTAACCGGGCTACGCTACAAGTCATGTTGGAACCCATAAGTACGTTTCGAGATAAATATATGACGGCCCGAAGTATTCCCAAAAATACCCCAAAAATAGCGAAAATTGAAGGTTATAATTCACGTTTTCGCACTTTCCCGAGGCCCGAGATTCGAACGCCGTGGGTTGCCTCCTCGGAACATGGGGGGTCTTTGCAATGGAGTCCCATTGCTTAAAATGAATATATGGATGCTTTTACGTTCATTTCGGGGCAATTTTAGGTTACACGAGAATTGAATAAATGCGATGTTTAGAGGCTTTTTGAGGCAATGCAAATGGTGCCATGCACCCGGGCTACGTTCCAAATCATGTCGGCACCCGTAAGAACGTTTTAGAAGAAATATGTCCGGGCCCGGAGTATTCCCAAAATGCCCCAAAAACAGCGAAAATTGAAGGTTATAATACACGTTTTCTTACTTTCCCGTGGCCCTAGCTCCGGACACCATGGGATGCCTCCTAGGGACATGGGAGGTCATTGGTAGGGATCGGCATGGGTCCAGGACCCTACTGGACCCGTCCCTAATTTAAAGGTCTGGGTCCAACTTTTTCTGACCCTAACGGTCCCGGGTCTGGGTCCAAGTAAAATAATTAAGGTCCGGGTTTTGATATTTTGGACCCGGACCCGACCCTTAGACCCTAAAAATATTTTGTCAGTGTCCTGTAGATCATAGGAAAATCTGTGTTGTTTTAGTTTGACTGTTGAGAAACGGAGAAACTAAAGAGTGAGAAATGTAGCTGACTTTTATTCGTACTGTTATTAGTCCGTTTTTGTTTGGAACTTAAAATTCATGATTCCAGCTGAAAATATTGATGCAGGAGTGAGTTTAACTTTTACTCATACTTCGGACGAAGAACATATGCAGTTATACACTGCCTATTTGATTTGTTGGTCATTATTATTGTTTTTGTATATGAGACTTGATCATCAAACTTTACTTGCTTAAAGTGTTTATATTACACCTAAACTAGTTTAATCCAGTCACTGTTATGCTACAATTGAGTGTATTATGGAAAAGGCCTTGAAAGAAGTTTGAAGTAACTTGAAAAAAGCAGGATTTTTTTTTTTTATCTCTTCCTCCCTTTATCTGGCTTGGACCCTAAACCCGGACCCTAGACCCTACAGACCCTAAGGGTCTGGGTCCGGGTCCAATTTTTCCAGACCCTTAGAGTCCGGGTCTGGGTCCGCAAAAAAATTAGGGTCCGGATCTTGGGTCCGACTGGACCCGACCCAGACTCGACCGTTGCCCATCCCTAGCCATTGGAAAGGAGTCCCATGGCTTGGAACGATTATGTGGATGCTTTTACGTTCATTTCGGGGCAATTTTAGGTTACACGAGAAATGAATAAATGCGGTGTTTTGAGGCTTTTTGAGCCAATGCAAATGGTGCAATGCACCCGGACTACGTTCCAAGTCATGTCGGCACCTGTAAGAACGTTTTGGGAGAAAAATATGAACGGTTCCGCAGTATTCCCAAAATACCCCAAAAACAGCCAAAATTGAGATATACACGCTTTCATACTTTCCCGAGGCCCGAGCTCCGGACGCCATCGGATGCCTCCTAGGGACATGAGTGGTCATTGGAAAGGAGTCCCATGGCTTAGAACGATTATATGGATGCTTTTACGTTCATTTTAGGGCAATTTTAGGTTACACGAGAAATGAATGAATGCGGTGTTTATAGGCTTATTGAGGCAATGCAAACGGTAACATGCACCGGCCTACGTTCCAAGCCATGTCGGCACCCGTAAGAACATTTTGGGAGAACAATATGACCGGGCCCGGAGAAGTCCGAAGTTCCCCAAAAACAGTCAAAATTGAAGGTTATAAATACACGTTTTCAGAGTTTCCCGGGGACCAATCTCCGGATGCCATGGGATGCCTCCTAGGGACATGGGAGGTTATTGGAAAGGAGTCCTATTGCTTGGAATGATTATACGGATGCTTTCACGTTCATTTTGTGGGAATTTTGGGTTGCACGAGGAATGAATAAATGAGGAGCTTAGAGGCTTTTTCGGCAACGCAAATGGTGCCAAGCAACCGACCTACGTTACAAGTCATGTCGGCACCCAGAAAAACGTTTTGAAAAAAAATTATGACGGACCCGGAGTATTCCCAAAATGCCCCAAAAACAGCGAAAATTATAGGTTATAATACATGTTTTCGCAATTTCCCGAGGCCCGAGCTCCGGAAGCCATGGGATGTCTCCTAGGGACATGGGCGGTCATTGGAAAGGTGTCCCATGGCTTGGAACGATTATATGGATGCTTTTACGTTCATTTTTGGGGAATTTTTGGTTACACCAAAAATGAATAAATGCGGTGTTTATAGGCTTTTTGAGGCAATGCAAATGGTGCGATGCACTCGGGCTACATTCCAAGTCATGTCGGCACCCGTAAGAACATTTTGGGAGAAAAATATGACCAGGCCTGGAGTATTCCTAAAATTCCCCAAAAACTGCGAAAATTGAAGTTTATAATACATGCTATCGCACTTTACCGAGGCCCAAGCTCAGGACGCCATGGGATGCCTACTAGGGTCATGGGAGGTTATTATAACGGAGTCCCATGGTTTGGAACGAATATATGGGTACTTTTACGTTCATTTCAGGGCAATTATGAGTTGCACGAGAAAATGAATAAATGGGGTGTTTAGAGGATTTTTTAGGCAACGCAATTTGTGTTAAGCACCCAAGCTACGTTACAAGTCACATTAACACACCAAAGAACGTTTCGAGAGAATAATATGACCGGGCGCAGAGAAGTCTCAAATACCCCAAAAACAGCCAAAATTAAAGGTTATAATACACGTTTTTCGACTTTCCCCGGAACCAAGCTCCATACGCCATGGGATGCCTCCTAGTGACATGGGAGGCTATTAGAAAGGAGTTCCAAGGCTTGGAATGATTATACGGATGCTTTTACGTTCATTTTTTTGGAAATTTTGGGTTGCACTAGTAATGAATAAATGGGGTGCTTAGAGGCTTTTTTCGACAACGAAAATGGTACCATGCACCAGGGCTACGTTTTAAGTCACATTGGCACCCATAAGAACGTTTGGGAGAAAAATATGACCTGCCCGGAGTATTCCCAAAATTCCCCAAAAACAACCAAAATTGAAAGTTACACGTTTTCGGACTTTCCCGGGGACCAAGCTCCGGACGCTATGGGATACCTCCTAGGGACATGGGAGGTTATTTGAAAGGGGTCCCATGGCTTAGAATGATTATACGGAAGCTATTTCGTTCAATTTGGGGAAATTTTAGGTTGCACGAGAAATAAATAAATGTGGTGTTTAGAGGCTTTTTGAAGAAACGCAAATGGTGCCAATCACCTGGGCTACATTACAAGTCACGTCGGCACCCCAAGAACATTTCTGGAGAACAATATAACCGGGCCCAGAGATGTCCCCAAATGCCCCAAAAAACAACCAAAATTAAAGGTTATAATACACGTTTTCGGACTTTTCCTTGGACCAATCTCTGGACGCCATGGGATCTCTCCTAGGGACATGGGAGGTCAATAAAAAGGAGTCCCATGGCTTGGAACGATTATATGGATGCTTTTACGTTCATTTTGGGCCAATTTTAGGTTACACGAGAAATGAATAAATGGGGGTGTTTAGAGGGTTTTTGAGGCAACGCAAATGTTGCCATGCACCCGGGCTACGTTACAAGTCATGTCGGTACCCCTAAGAACGTTTCGGGAAAAAATATGAACGGGCCCGGAGTAGTTCCAGAATACCCCTAAAACAGCCAAAATTGAAGGTTATAATACACGCTTTCGGACTTTCCCGGACATCGAGCTTCGGACGCCATGAGATCCCTCATAGGGACATGAGAGGTTATTGGAAAGGAGCCCCATGGCCTGGAACGAATATATCGATGCTATTACGTTCATTTCGGGACAATTTTGGGGTGCACAAGAAATGAATAATTGGGGTGTTTGGAGGCTTTTTGAGGCAACGCAAATGGTGCCAAGAACCCAGGCTACATTACAAGTCAAGTCGGCACCCTAAGAATGTTTCGGGAGAAAAATATGATCGGGCCCGAAGTAGTCCAAAATTCCCCAAAAACAACCAATATTGAAGGTTATAATACACGTTTTCGCACTTTCCCGAGGCTCGAGCTCTAGACGCCTTGGGATGCCTCCTAAGAAGATTTCGGAAGAAAATTCTAGCCAGGTCATATTTTTCTCCCGAAACCTTCATAGGGGTGTCGACATCACTTGTAATGTAGCCTGGGCGCTTGGCACCATTTGCGTTGCCTCAAAAAGCCTCTAAACACCCCATTTATTCATTTCTCGTGTAACCCAAAATTGCCTCAAAATGGCAGTAAAAGCATTCATATATTCGTTCCAAGCCATGGGAGTCCTTTCGAATGACCTCCCATGTCGCTAGAAGGCGTCCCATGGCCTCTGGAGTCCGGACCCTGGGAACTTCCGAAATAGTGTATTATAACCTTCAATTTTGGTTGTTTTGGAGGCATTTTCGATCTTCTCCGAGCCCGGTCATAATTTTCTCCTGAAACCCTCCTAGGGTGCCGGCATGACTTGTAATGTATTCGTTGTGCTTGGGACCATCTGCATTGCATTAGAAAGCCTCTAAATACCCCATTTTACTTTTCTCGTTCAACCCAATATTTCCCTGAAATGGCCATTAAAGCATTCATATATTTGTTCCAACTCATGGGAGTCCTCTCGAATGACCTCCCATAACCATAGGAGGCATCCCATGGACTCTTGTGCCCGGGCCACTAGAACTTCGAAAAGCTTGTATTAGAAGTTTAGATACTTTAATTTGGCAGTTTTAGTGGCATTTTCGGACTACTCTGATTCCGGTCATAATTTTTTTGCAAAACATTCTAAAGGGCTCCGAAATGACTTGTAAGTCTCCCGAGTGCTTGGGACCATTTGCGTTGTCATAGAATCCTCTAAAAACCCCATTTACACTTTTCTCGTGCAACCAAAAAGATACCCCAAAATAGTATTAAAAGCATTCATATATCCATTTCAAGCCATGGGAGTCCTTTCGAATGACCTCCCATTTCTCTAAGAGGCATCCCATGGACTCTGGTGCCCGGGTCGCGGGAACTTCGAAAAGCATGTCTTATAACCTTTAATTGTGGCTGTTATAGGAGCATTTTTGGACTCCTCTGAGCCCGATCATAATTTCTCCTGAGATTTTCTAGGCCGCCGGAATAACTTGCAACGTATCCCTGGTGCTTGGGACCACTTGTGTTGCGTTAGAAAGCCTCTAAATACACTATTTATTCTTTTCTCGTCCTACCTAAAAATGCCTCGAAACGGCCGTCAAAGTATTCATATTGTCGTTCCAAGACATGGGAGTCCTTTAAAATGACCTCCCATATCCCTAGGAAGCATCCCATGGCCTCTAGTGCCCAGGCCCCAGGAACTTCGAAAAGCGCGTATTATAACCTAATTTTGGTTGTTCTTGGGGAATATTCGGACTCATCTGAGCCCGCTCATAATTTTCTCCTGAAATCTTATTAGGGGAGCCGGAATGACTTATAACGTATGCCGAGTGCTTGGGACCATTTATGTTGCCTTAGAAAGCCTCTAAATACCCCATTTATACTCTTCTCGTGCAACCTAAAATTTCCCCGAAATGGCAGTAAAAGCATTCATATATTCGTTCCAAGCCATGGGAGTCCTTTCGAATGACCTCTCATGTCCCTAAGAGGCATCCCATGGCCTCTGGTGCCCGGACCCTCGGAACTTTCGAAAGAGTGTATTAAGCTTCAATTTTGGTTGTTTTGGTAGCATTTTACTTGTAACATATCTCGGGTGCTTGAGACCATTTGTCAATCCCGACCGTATGGACATATTTTCTTGGCTTTTACACCATTCTGAATACTCTAAAACTTCAACACAAGACCTCCTCGAAAACCTAAACAAAAAAAACCCTAGACTTTTCTCTATCAAGGTCGGCCCCCAAGACAAATATAACGGTTCCCCGCCGCCCAGCAGGCTCGCTGGTGGTCGCAGGGGCGCCAGCGAGCCTGCCTCCGGTCTTCTTCTTCATCTTTCGTCGGTGTCCCTTCCCCCACCCCCCTTTAGTTTGTGTTTTCCATCGCGTCCCCCACCCCAGTTTGTATCCGTCCCCCCTCCTCTACATCGTTCATCTCCCCGTGTTCTTCCCCCTCCCCCGCGTGTCCCCCGCCCCAGCCCTTGTCTCTCCGTCGTCCTGCGTCTTGTTATCCCCGTAGGATAGGGTTTCAATTTCCCCCTCCCCGGTTTCTTCCTGTTTTTATGTCGCCGCACCCTTCCCCCTCCCCTGTTTTTCTGTCTTCAGGATGGTTCCCCGTGTTTCCCCCTCCCCGTTACCTTCTGAATATTGGGTTTTGCGTGGTCAGTTTATCGGGTTTTGCGTGGTCAGTCTTCCTCCCTCCCCGTCTGTAATAGCCCAGTTTTTAAGCCGCTTTCATTAAAAGGTAATTGCTCTTATTATTTTAATTAACGATTTAAAATCTACATTTATACTTCTAAGTTTAATTATATTTTGGAGCAAAATATAATTTTTCTCTATTATTTGATATTACAAGAATGCCCTTATGAAATTATAAAGGAGAAAAGGAAAAAAAATAAGAAAATAAAAACAATCCTATCATTCTCTCACCTCACTCGTGTCTTCTTCTTGAAAGTCAGTGAACCTTCCTCTTCATCTTGGCATGAGAAGCTTAGGCCACAGATACGCAATTCTTTGAGTTGTCAAATTCCTTTGAAGATTTCAGTTTAATTACTCCAAGTAGATCGAGAATTGAAGAAACCCAAATCAAAACAAACCCGAAATTTCCTCTTTTCTCTCAACTCTGTTCTATCCGTCTGTTCCAAGCAACAGGCAGTCATTTTTCTCTCTGTTTGTTGCATCAATGTTGTAGATCTCGAAAACTTAATGAATTTAGACCCAAAAATGGCTCAATTCGGAGTTCGGAGGTATGAGTTATGGCCTTTGCAAGTTTGGTGTTGCTGTTGCCAATTTCTTTCGAGCTTCTGTTATTGTTGCTGTAGCTTCGTGGATGCTGCTGCTGTTATTGTGTTAATGTTGGGTACTCTTTCAATCTTTCTCTCACTTTGGTTCATAAAACCCAATTGTTAGATGAAGGTATAAATTCAGCTTTCACTCCTTTCTTTGTTGATCAAAACCAATCGGTTATGTAGTGGAAATTTTTGGAGGTCATGTTCTTAATATAATTTTCAAGTCTAATTTAATTTTGCAAAGCAGCAAGAGTTAGATTATACTAAGACAGGTTAAATTTTTATCTAAATTGATCCTAAGAATTTAAATTATGAGTTACAAGGTATATTTGGTAAATTATCTTAGTGGAAACTCTTATTCTAGTTATGATGTAATTTAATTAGTTTCGTGAAAGAGCATTGTTAGTTAGATTAGTGGAAGGACTAGGGAATGGTTTGTATATAAGGGTTGTAGTAGTTCATGAAGGAGTTTCGAAAGTATGAGCAAGTTAATTTCTTTATATGAATTGTAGTGAGAATGAATATTAATGATTGTTATTGTTTGGAGATGATTGTTGGAGAATGAATATGGAGATAATTTATGAAGTTGGAGCTATAGTTGGTGATCAAATGTCGAAATCTTGGAGGTTTGTTAATAAAGGATTGAATTGCGTTTAGGGTAACCTTTATGTTCAGCAAAATATATTTAAATGCCCGTGCTTGCGTTATATTGTATTTTGATATCATATATTATTTATAGTCATGGCCATGGTTATAGATGCATTTACATGTGGTGAGTTATGAAATTATATTGATCGATATAAAATATGTTTTGTTCAGTTATTGGAATTGTTTAGAAATATTTATGTTTCTTGGAATATGATTTGAGTATGATAATGAGAAATGGATTTCGTAATTGTTTTAGCTGGCTTAGCTTATGAACTGAGATGAATAGTGGGCAAGGTACAGGTGGAGGAAAATGGTTCAGATATGAGTTAAGACCAGATAAGGGCGAATATTGTGTTATGTTATATTATGTTAAGTTTCTGCCTGTACTTGCCAGCGATTTATGTTACGTGATTGAGCTATGTCAGTGATATATTTTAATGGATGAATTCCGGACAATTACCAAGTTTGCTAATTATATGAAAAGCGTTTTTGAACTTAAACCGTTTTGACGGGCTGAAGTAAAGTTACTGAGTTTTCCGCTCATTTTAGTTTTGTGTTTGTTTTGTATTTTCTTCTATAATTTGCAGGTCTGTATTGAAAGCTCGGAGTGGATCAAAAATAAGAGTTGGATTATGAAGTTGTAATTAGATTAATGATTCAATGTTGTATTTGGAGCATTAAAATGGCTAGAGTTCAAATGCTTATTTAAGATTTAAGTGTTATACTATTTGGGATTGAGTAAAATATTCTGTAAACTGATATTTGGTTTTCAAGTTGTTGTATTGTGGACTATGACCCACAGGTCCAGGATCGATTTGTAAGATTATGTTTCTGCTGCAAGATAATGTAATTTGAGGTTTATCAATGATAAATGAGGTTTATGAATGTTGAGTGTGATTAGCTAGCAGCTCGGAAATGCAAGTTGTTACATCGTCATTGTCAATTTGTATGCATGCATAGTCCTCATTCCAGCCGTCGTCCTCGTGTCTGGTAAGCACAATCCCTTATTTAGTTTTATGGTTGTTTTGGGCTTCCCCTTTCCCTCCATTGTTTTTGTCTCAGGCTCCCCCATCCCCTTGCCCCCTGTTAGTGTCGGGTTTCCCTTTCCCCTCCCCCCTGGTTGTTGGAATTTCCAATTAGTTATGTCAGGTTTTTCCTTAAAATGCGTGTTAAATCTCTGAATAATAGGAGTGCGTTGTTTCCGAGTTGCTAAAGATGTTGTCAGTGGTTGGTTGTGGCCATCGACAAGTGTTTGTCAGTTGGGTCAAGTTTGGTGGTTCAAGGTTATTACAGTAGTATATGTCGGTTTTTGGGAATATGTGTTGAGGGACAAGATGACTCAAGAAGTTCGTGAACATGGACGAGGCGATGACAGGTTTTCATGGTTGGGACTTATGTTTTCCGATTTTGCAAACCGGATGTGTGTTCGAGAGCTCCACTTATTTGGCTCTTAATGGTCCTTGCCTTGACCACTTTAAATCTGAAGGCGGCACCCCAGTTGCATTTGGGGGTTTTCAGCACACCCACTCATCTGCGTTTCTCCTACCTCATGGAGAAACCTGAAATACTCTCGAGCGAGACTAATGAGTCACCACAGAACGTGACTCTTCAAAAAATCATGAGCCCATAATCCAAGCGATAGCAGATTGTTGGGATTGCTCATGCGGCGAGAAGCGATGCTCGCCGTTGGTTGTTCGTTGTCCGAATCGTGAACGTCATCTGCTACTACTACCACTTCCATCAGCATTCCGAGATTCGAATCCACCATCACAAGTACTGACCAGCAACGCCCCCCTTCCTAAGCGTTTTTGTATTACTTTTACTTCTTTTAGTTTTAGCTGGAATGTACGAGCTCATCAAGCTCATTTAGGCTTGTTTGTTTGGTTTAGATTTGGTTGTATTAGCATTAGGTTGTACTTCCGCTTTTAATTAATGCACGATTTCTCGTTGTAAAAAAAAAACCTCCTCGAAAGCTCATGTTTCATATGATCAACTTCACCTCTTTTGTCAAGTAAATTGAACCTGCTAGACACTCCTACAACAACTAATATTATCCTCTAATTAGCCATAATCAACTTGTTCACAAAGAGTCTTGAGGGCGAGGTGGAAGATATACAGGAATGTTAACACCAAAAATGAAAAAAAAAACAATAAATAAATAAATAATAATCAAATGAAAAAGAGACCTCTATGAATCTGAAGCCGTTTAGCTTAGGGTACTCCAATCTATCAAGATAGGTATATTGGCCAACTTTGTTTAGTAGCTGGAGCAACTCCTCTTCATTCATTTTTTTTTTTTGTCACAACCATCTCTCCTATCAAAACTCTACACACACATTGAATAACTTCAATGCAAGAATTTTAACATTCAAATCAAATCAATAGGAAAAGAAAAAGAAAAGGAAAGAGAATTTACATTTAACATGTGAGTGAATCAGATGGGTTGGAACGTAACTGCTCACACACTTAGCATGAATGCAAGATAAGCTTTATTATTCTTGTATGAACACTAGACCAACTACAAGAGGGGAGGTGAATTGTAGTTGAGTTGTACTTGAGGGGAAATTTTCAAAATGTATTGCGGAACTAAAACAAAATAAAAGTAGAAAGAGACAAACACACGAGATTTTTACAAGGAAAACTTCCTAGGCCCAATAGGAAGAAAAATCTTGACCACAAGGGATTTTAACTCAAACTCTCTTTACTATAATAGGCCAAAAGACTCCATCTTTTTACAACCTATTAACGGACCTTCTCTGTTCCTCTAGGAACTTGTTCCTCTAGGAACTTGTTCCTAGTCACTCAGTTCCCCCTGAGCTGATGACACTCACTTTGACTTCACTCGAAGTCTTCTCTCTTTCTTTCTCTCTCTTGATTACAAGGATATTCTCTAATTTTTCTCTCACCCAAACACTCTGAATATTACAAAGTATGCTTGTTGAATAAGAGAGGAAATTACAAGAAAAACTTTCTAAGTATAGATTGACTTTTTATGCTTGAAAGTTCTTAAGTTTTCTTCGAACAATCTTCCTCTTATATAGCTGCTGCAATTAATCTTCTTCTACTGGAAATATTATGCTCCACGTTCTCCTTGATAAGTGCTTGTAGTGTTGTGGAGATCATGGCTCGACTTTTGCTGCACTTCCTCGACGTTAGTAGGAGAATTTCCAGCGCATGCATAGAGGTAGTTGGAGAACTTCACTCAATTAGTTCCACTTTTTGTGCCACGGTTTCTCAACTATATTTCAAGCTATAACAACAACAACAAAAATATCTACTAACACTAAGAATCTTTTATTCAAAGATTCCAAGGTAATAGATTATTAAACATACCTTATAAAAATTCAAAGTGTATAAAATAATATCTTGACTTAGATTAAATAAATAATCTTTCTCCGCAAGATATAAATACAAACATAAATATTACATTATTTTTGGTATTTTATATTTTTCGTAAAATAAAAACTATATAGTATAACCTAGTTATTTGGCATCATCAAAGCATGGAATAGAACAATATTCCCCCTTTTTTATGATGGCAAATATAAGGCATATAAAAATATAAAAGAAACAAAAACTAATAAACTAAATAAGAAAAATAAAATAACTAGAGCAAAAGAATCAAGAGCTAATGACTTTTAAATAAAACAAACAAAACTAACAGAAGACTAAATAAAATAAGTACAAAATAATTAATCCTAGCAGAAAGCAGTTTTAAGATAAGAAAAGTCCGATAACATCACCTAGAAACTAAGACTAGAATTGAATTTTTATGTGCCAAACAAGCAAGGTATGAGCAATAGCAGAGTTCAAGAGATGAAAAGAAGAAGGAAAGCAAAGATAAGAAGAATAAGAAAGAAAGAAAGAAAAACGAATAAACCAAAATTAACCGATGTGATTAACACATTCAAAAACCAACAGTAACAACAAGCACCAATGTTTAGTTACAAAAACCAAAAGTTATATTGTTTAATAGATTAAGGGAAGAGTGATAAAGGGCAGGATTAGGGCTTGGGACGGATGACATGGGTGGAAACAACGAAGTCAATCTTCTCACGAACAACCGCTTCACCTTTCTTCACAGCAACAAGAAGGTGCTCCTGTTGAACATCTATGCGAGCAATCCTAGCTTCCAACCCCTAGACCCTTGAATGGAGAAGAGACAGGGACCCTTGAATGTCTTTGAGCAGACCAGCAAGACCAGCTGTAGAGAGCAAGGGAAAATCGACAGCTTTGGAAGTAGATCCTGTAGGAACTGGATCCTCCTCCAAGTCAATCATGACAGCATCATCACCATCCTTGTTCCTTGGGGACTTGGTATCTGCCAACCTCCTACTCTTCCTCACTGACTTGGCTCCCCCAGCACTCACTTCCTCAACAGGTTTCCTCTTAACCCCTACTTCACTTTTAACCTTAGGCTCTTCAACATCAAACACCACTTTACCACCCAGCACCTTCAAACTCAGCATTCCAAGTGTATCTTTGATCAAATCGTTCTCAGGTTCAAGTTCAAAGGATGGGCTAGAAGGGAGTTTAACATTACTCTTTTTGAAAATAATAGTAAGAATACTACCATAGCCAACTCGGTTATTGTGGGTAATGCAATGGGTCAAATGAGTAATCATGAGGGAAGGAAAATTAATCTTGATGTTGTTGGCAAGACAGTACATAAGGGACAAGTCCATGAGATTTGCTTGGGTTCTTTTAGAAGTACGGGGCAGAATAAAAAACCAAACAAGATGAAATAGGAATTTATGAAAAGGTGAAAGGTCTTTTTGGTCAAGAGAAAAATCAGTAGACTTTCCACCAAAAAATAACAGGACTTTGTCATTTGAAATTCCCTTTATATTCAATTGAACCTTGCCCTTAATGTAAGTCTTGTACCCATCAGTTGGTACATCTAGCCAATCTCCTAGAATTTTTTCAGTAAATTTGGTGCTATTGACAACACTCATGCACATACCATCAGAATTTTCAAACTTTGAACATAATTCACCCATTTCAGCCTCAAACAAACCCTCATCAGAACAAAGAATTTTAGACCACTTCTGAAATTTATCTAAGTCAAGAAATTCTATCCATTTGACTTTCTTGCACCATGCAAGATCAACACAGAACCCAATCATGTATTTGGAGGATTTTAATTTCTTACCCTTTTTTATCGGCACATTGATGATCTTTTCTTGCTCTATTTCATCCTCGCTGACATGCTCTTCTTTTTTTGGTGAGATTTCTTCATTTTCAGAGGATTGCTCAAGTGAATCATGTGTTTCTTGATTGGAATTTGAAGATTTGTGATCGCTCTCGTCGTATTCCACTAAAGGTGAAGATTTTTTCAGCATGGAAATTTTGATGGGGTTTTGTGTCTTTAGAATTTTTTCGTTTTGGGGCCATTGATGAAGCTTTGAGAAGGATGAAGAAGATGAGTAGTTTTGAGAGTTGATGGTTTTGGGTGAAAAGTAAAATTTATCGTGAAAAGAGAGATGAATTGACAGGGTTTTTATTTGGCGGTAGATTTATGGGGTTTTGTGAGGGAATCAATGATGGCTTTTCACTCTCTTCTTAATCCATTGAATTTTTTAACTTTGGCTTTAAACTTAGACTTATGTGATGCGTTGCATTGTATCAGAGTGAGATATTGTTGTGAAAAATTAATGATGGAAAAAAAATAAAAAATAGAAAAATAAAAGTGGAATAAATATTTACAAGAAAAATAAATATTTATGAGGAAGAAAAAAAATATTTACGAGGGGGGAAAAAGAAAGGAATAAAGAACTCATGCATTTTTCATGTACAAGCTTTATTTACACAAGTCTCATCAAGTTTTGCTCAACAACAATGTAAGGACAATAAGGGGAGTATTATGAAGACTAATGTGAGTCTTTTACAATGACTGTGTAATGTATGAATAAATTCACAAAATGTTGCTGGCCACTTAGTGTAATCTTGTAACTAAGGGTTTTATTTGAAATAGCACACTTAATGAATTCTAATCATCCCTAGCTCTAAGCGAATTTTTTCAAACTTTTCTCTAGGAAGTGGTTTAGTCAATATGTCAGCTATTTGATTTTCTGTTGGAAAAAACTCGACTTTAACAAGACCTTTTTCTACATTATCCTTAAGGAAATGATGCCTAATGTGAATATGCTTGACCCTAGAATGATGAACTGGGTCCTTAGAAATACAAATTGCACTAGTATTATCACAATAGATAGGAACACATTTAAACTTAATGCCAAAGTCTCTTACTTGTTGCTAGATCCAAAGGGCCTGGGAACAGCATGCAGCAACAGCCACATACTCTGCCTTTGCTGTGGATAAGGCAACAGTATTTTGCTTCTTTGGGCTCCATGAGACCAAGCTTGTTCCTAGGTACTGGACAATGCCTAATGTGCTCTTCGATTAACCAAGTCTCCAGCATAATCCGTATCCGAATAGCTTACTAGGTCCAAAACATCACTTCGAGGATAGAACAAACATAAGTCATTGCTTCCCTTCAAATACCTTAGAATTCTCCTGTTGTAAAGTGAGATTCTTTGGGATTTGATTGGAATCGAGCACATAAACCAACACTAAAAGAAATATCGGGTCTACTTGCTGTTAGGTAAAGTAATGAACCAATCATACCTCGATATTGCTTCTCGTTTACACACTTACCATTTGAATCTTCATCTAACCTTGTTCCTGTTCTTATGGGAGTGTGGTTGGTTTTTTATTGTTCCAGTCCATATTTCTTAAGCAGTTCCTTGACATATTTTTGTTGATGGATCATTGTTCCTCTTTCAGTTTGCTTGATTTGCAATCCCAAAAAGAAGTTCAACTCTCCCATCATACTCATTTCGAATTCACTACTCATAAGATCAGTAAACTCCCTACAAAGAAGATCATTAGTAGCACCGAAAATTATATCATCAACATAAATCTGGACTACTAATATGTATGTTCCTTTTGATCGAAGGAACAAGGTTCTATCAACTTTACTTCTTATGAAATCATGTGAAAGCAGGAATTTTGACAACCTTTCATACCAAGATCTAGGAGCTTGTTTCAACCCATAAAGAGCTTTATCAAGCTTATAGACTTGATTTGGAAGTTCAGGATTTTCAAATCCAGGAGGTTGTTCCACATAGACGTCTTCAAGTAAAAAACCATTTAGAAATGCACATTTGACGTCCATTTGGTACAACTTAAATCCCATAAAGCAGCAAAGGCAATCAAAATTCTAATTGCTTCTATCCTAGCAACAGAAGCAAAGGTTTCATCAAAATCAATACCTTCTTGTTGATTATAACCTTTGGCTACAAGTCTGGCCTTGTTCCTTACCACAGTTCCATGCTCATCGAGCTTGATCCTGAAGACCCATTTAAGTCCGATAACTTTTTTGTTCTTAGGTTTAGTCTCCAGGTGCCATACCTTGTTCCTCTGGAACTCATTCACCTCCTCTTGCATAGCATTGATCCAATCAGCTTCTTTGAGCGCTTCCATATGGTCTTTCGGTTCTGTCATAGATAAGAAAGCGTGAAAGGCACAAAAATTCTTCATCTGGAATCTCGTTTGATTTCCTTTTTCAATGTCACTTATTATCAATTCTAAAGGATGAGAATTTTGGTGTTTCCAAGGCTTTGGATCAAACCTCCTAGTTGCATCTTGAGTTTCTTGAGGTGATTGATTCACTTGATCTTTTTCAAGTACACAAGCTTCTTGATCCTCCTGGGTTCCTCCTGTTGTTTGTTCCTCATGAGGATCAGGCACAAGGTTATCAGGATCAGGAATTTACTTCTTCTCTTTTCCTACAGGGGTTAGTTCCTTATCACATTGAAGAAACTCATCAGGACGAGTCAAACCAATTTCAAAGTTATCGTTATGACTCTGTTTCTGCAAGGAGTTAGTCTCATCAAATATAACATGGACACTTTCCTCAACACACATTGTTCGCTTATTGTAAACACGATAAGCCTTACTACTTAAGGCATACCCTAGAAAATAGTCTCATCACTTCTAGCATCGAATTTTCCTAAGTTGTCCTTTCCATTATTATGTATAAAGCATTTGCATCCAAAAACACGAAAGTAAGCGATATTGGGTTTTCTTCCTCTAAGGAGCTCATAAGGTGTATTCATAGTGATTGGTCTTAGCATGACACCATTTATGATATAGCAAGCTGTATTCACTGCTTCAGCCCAAAAATTCTTCGAAAGACCGCTTGCTATAATCATCGTCCTTGCAATATCCTCAAGGGTCCGATTCTTCCTTTCGACTACACCATTCTGTTGTGGTGTTCTTGGAGCTGAAAAGTTATGATCTAAACCTTCATTGCTGCAAAATTCATCAAACTTGGAGTTTTCAAACTCTTTACATGGTCAGATCTTACTGTTTTAATTTAAAACCACTTGTTCTTTGAATCTTTTTAGATAAGTTTAGAAATTCATCAAATGTTTCATCCTTACTATGAAGAAAAATAACCCATGTGTATCTTGAAAAATCATATACTATGACTAATACATATCTCTTACCAGATCGGCTTTGGATGCGTACAGGGCCACATAAGTCCATGTGAAGAAGTTCTAATGGACTTTGTGTGCTTACCATTTTCTTGGATTTGAATGATGATCTCACTTGCTTGCCTTTAACACATGAATCGCAAACACTGTGGTTCAAAGACTTAATTGTTGGTAAACCAACTTCCAAGTCCTTCCCACTTAGTTTATGCAGTAGGGACAGAATTGCATGACCGCAACATTTGTGCCATAGATGATGACCAACTTCGATCACACTTAAGCATGTGAGATTATTTCTAGGAACAAGTCGACCATGTAGGTATTCCCTTTCCTCGTTCCCTCAAGGATCTTGGTTCCTGTACTTTCATTGCTGACTACACAAGACTCATTAGTAAACTTCACTGAATTTCCCTTATCGCAAAACTGAGATATACTAAGTAAACTATGCTTTAAACCCTCGACCAAAAATACATTATCTATGGAATATGACTGAGATTTACCAATCTTACCAACTGCTACTATGTTACCTGTAAGATTGTCTCCAAAGGTCACAGTTCCTCCATTGAAGACTGAGAGTGAGAGAAATTTTGATCTATCTCCTGTCATGTTCTTAGAACAACCGCTATCCAGGTACCACACAGGTTGTTCCCCCTCACTTCAGCTTGTACCATAGCAACCTAGTTAGTGGTAGGAACCCAGTCTAGATTGGGTTCCTTTGTTGGACTGGATTCTTTCTTGCCAAACCTGTTTCACTAGGTACGTGTTCCTCTCAATACGTTCTTCTCTGGTGGAACAGTCAGACACAATGTAACCACTGTTCCCACAGTAAGAACATATTTTACTACTTGGCAGATCAACATATTTATTCTTTTTGTTCTTTTTCTTGTGATTGAAACCGAGATCATCTCTTCCTTTGTTTTGATACTTTTGTATCCATGTGACTGGATCAGGAAGCTTGTTCCTTGAGGGTTCCAGTTTCTTCCTTAATACCAAATTTTCTTGAAAAATATTTTCATAATCGTTTTTCAAATTTTCAGCAATGCTTATGGTATTAACTGAAGAGACTGTTCCTTTCCAAATTCAAAAGATAATTTTCGTTTTTTACTTTTTCAAATGCTTCTTGATAGGCTCTACCCTTTCAAAAAGTTAAAAGAATCTTTTTTCAGTATCACATTTTAATGTGTTAAGCAAATTAGAATGGTTCTTAGTGACTTTCAAGGCATTAGTTAATTGATCTGTTTTTGCACATACATCATTGTAGTCATCTAAGGTTTCTAATAAAAGTTTTATTAATTGGCTTTTATTAAGTTCTATAAGTTCCTTTTCAATGGCATTAAAACTTACCTTGGGTTTTGATGATTCCACTTTGTCCTTGATATTAGCCATGAGACATAGATGGGCAGTTTCTTCCTCAGTTTGTTCCTGCTCCTCTTCTGAGTCAGACTCTCCCCATGCTGCAACCATGGCTCTCTTCATATCATTTTTCGAGAAACACTTTTGTTGTTCCTTGCCCTTCTCTTTGTATTTTCCTTTTGCTTTCTCGTTTTCCCATTGAGGACACTCCTTGATGAAATAATCAAGGCCTCCACAATTATGGCAACTTAGCTTCGTTGGTTTCTTTGTGACCTTTCCTTTGTAATTCTTGTTGAAGAATTTCATGAATCTTCTTACAATCATCGCAGCTTCTTCATCATCAGTATCTGAATCTTCTTGTTCCTCTGACCTGAGAGCTAGAGCCTTAGGCTTTGATGATTCAGTTTCATGAGTTTCTAGATGTAACTCATGGGTCATCAGTGAACCAGCAAGTTGTTCAATGTTGAACGTTGTGAAGTCCTTGGTTTCCAACAATGCCGTTGTCTTGGCCATCCATTTCTCATCTTGTGGTAGACTCCTTAGTACCTTCCGAACCTGTTCCTCTGGAGAGATTAACTTTCCCAGAGATTCAACTTCATTTATGATGTTTGAGAAGCGAGTGAGCATGTCTTGAATAGGTTATTTTTGTTTCATGTGAAACAATTCGTACTTATGCATGAGCATATCGATCTTTGATCGTTTCACTTCGTTTGTTCCTTCATGAGTGATTTGAAGGAGTTCCCATATTTGCTTAGCAGTCTTGCATCCCATGATTCGGTTGTGTTCATGGGAACCAAGACCACAATGGAGTAGTTTCTTGGCCATGTTGTTCATCTTCATTTTGTCGAAGTCTTCATTGTCAAATTCTGCAAGGGGTTTAGGAATCAGTTCCCCTTTCTCGTTCTTCTTTGTGACATCAAAGTCACCAATTTCAATTACCTTCCATACTTGGTAATTTTCATCTTTGATAAATATCTCCATATGATTCTTCCAGTATGGATAATGTTTGTCATTGAACATAGGTGGGCGTTGAGTTGAATAACCTTCATCCAGCATTTCTCCCAAAGTGTTCATTGTTCCAGGTACAATCTACTCAGTGTTAGTTGATTCTGGAGGTACTAGGCTCTAATACCAATTGTTATTCTTATATGAACACTAGACCAACTACAAGAGGGGGGTGAATTGTAGTTAAGTTGTAGTTGAGAAAAAAATTTCAAAATGTATTGCGGAAGTAAAACAAACTAAAAGTAGACAGAGACAAACACACGAGAGTTTTACAAGGAAAACTTCCTAGACCCAATAGGAAGAAAAAAAACCTTGACCACAAGGGATTTTGACTCAAACTCTCTTTACTATAATAGGCCAAAAGACTCTATTTTTTTACAACGTATTAACGGACCTTCTTTGTTCCTAGTCACCCAATTCCCCCTGAATTGATGACACTCACTTTAACTTCACTCGAAGTCTTCTCTCTTCTCTCTTCTCTCTTTCTTTCGCTCTCTTGATTACAAGGATATTCTTTAGTTTTTCTCTCACCCAAACACTCTGAATATTACAAAGTATGCTTGTTGAATAAGAGAGAAAATTACAAGAAAAACTTTCTAAGTATAGATTGACTTTTTATGCTTGAAAGTTCTTAAGTTTTCTTCGAATAATCTTCCTCTTATATAGCTGCTGCAATTAATCTTCTTCTACTGGAAATATTATGCTCCACGTTCTCCTTGATAAGTGCTTGTAGTGTTGTGGAGATCATGGCTCGACTTTTGTTGCACTTCCTCCACGTTTATTGCAACGGAAATATACTACCTTCCACTATCCGTTAGTGGGAGAATTTCCAGCGCATGCATAGAGGTAGTTGGAGAACTTCACTCAGCTAGCTCCACTTTTTGTGCACGGTTTCTCAACTATATTTCAAGCTATAACAACAGCAACAAAAATATCTACTAACATTAAGAATCTTTTTTTCAAAGATTCCAAGGTAATAGATTATTAAACATACCTTATAAAAATTCAAAGTGTATAAAATAATATCTTAACTTAGATTAAATAAATAATCTTTCTCCACAAGATATAAATGCAAAAATAAATATTACATTATTTTTGGTATTTTATATTTTTTGTAAAATAAAAACTATATAGTATAAGCTAATTATTTGGCATCATCAAAACATGGAATACAACAAGCTTAATCCTTTAGCATGAAAAAAAAAATGACAAAGCTACCTTAAACTCCATTCCCTTTATTAGCCAAATCTTCTTGAACTATTTCACTCTCATATCGTTGTTTTGCATCATCATCATCAAGATCCTTACATCATCATCCTCATCATCAAGATCCTTACATCATCATCGGTACTCTCTTCTGATTGGCCCTCCCCAAATACCTCATCTCCTTCAAGATGATAATTAGGGTCACTCACATCAGTATCATCACAGTGATAATTGATTAAGGCACTGTAGGATATTGGACTTCCTGGCCTTAGATCAATCCAATCATAAGTCCTTAATAAATCTACATCAGTTTCTGGATTGTTTATGTCAAAAAGTTTAGAAGAGATAGGAGGTAGAGTGGCTGTGTTTGCTGTCAATCTGGACATAGAGAATGTGGTAGGCTGGAAATATGTGTACCTGGTGGCTTAGTGGGATGCAACACTAGTAGGTTAATTCCATGACAAACAAACACTACAATACACCTATACTTTCTTGCTAATTCAGCCATCTCTAATACCTCATTATCAACATACACCTTCCGTAATCCATTGACCAAACTTAATCCTGGGGCCAAATAATAAACACCCAAAATCTTAATCTTCACACTTCTTACCTAAGTCAAATAAATCCCAATAACACAACTCATTCAGGTCTACCTTATAAGTCTTACCTTTTCCACCCTCATAATCTAAGCACCTATTGTATTATTCACAAGTAAACCACCATGCCAAAATTTCAAAGTCACTTCACCCATCATAACAATAGATTTAAATTCCGACTAAAACATGAAGAACAAACCAACAGCAAATCAAAATTTAATTCTAAATATTAAAGAACAATTTATCAACAAATTCAAAAAAAAAAAAAAAAAAGGTAATTGAATAACATAGGGTACAACAAAATAATATGAAAGATATGTATTTAAACTTATTTAAACTTAAGAACAATAATTATACATTTTAATTTTTTTAACTCAACAATATACATTCTAACTTTTCAATCATTATTGTGAAAAAAAACGCTATGTACGTTGTTCATATGAGTCATCGATTCGCATGCGAGAATGTATATACACCTTATGAACAATTTGCTAGATAAACAAAAGAAATAG
Organism: Beta lomatogona; assembly: GCA_947646795.1. Classification (NCBI taxonomy): domain Eukaryota; kingdom Viridiplantae; phylum Streptophyta; class Magnoliopsida; order Caryophyllales; family Amaranthaceae; genus Beta; species Beta lomatogona. The sequence goes on from CANSNZ010000824.1 coordinate 459,301, forward strand.
TAACTTAGAAACTTCCTTTTAACCACTTAGAGTTTTTTAGCATTCACCTCTAAAACTCCCTGTACTCGCCAGAAGCCTCTGTATATGTAACTAGTATTTGGGCCCGAGCGTTGTCTCGGGAGGTACTTTTTCCAAACTTGATACTCTATGTCCATTCACATTAAAATATAATAAAGAAAACTCAACATTTAAAAGGTACAAATATAATAATGTAGACATTTAAAGCATGATTAAAAGTTGGTTGAGATGATAATTGTATTATGTATAATAACAAGATGTCACGGATTCAAATCTTGTTGCAAGCCAATTTACTTTTGTTAGTTTACATTATATATGTACACATTGGACAATTCTAGTGGATTAAGAGATGTGCCACGTGGCGTGTATACGTTCTTAGTCACGCCTTTTACTATATTAGTATATATTGTGTTATTGATATGATATGATGATATTGGGCCTGTTCGGCAAAATTAGTTGTTGGAGGAGCTATTACCTGTCTAATAGTAGCTGTTAGCTTTTAGCTGCGAAAGTAGTTGTTTAAACTATAAATGTTTAGTAAGAGTAGTTGTAGAGATTATACAAGATAAAAATGACATTTTTTTAATTTTAATAGTAATTTCAATAACATAATTAATATTTTATACTTAAACTCGATGTTTATATATGAACACAATGCATTATTTTCTTTTTTTATAATAGATAAATTTTAGTTGAATTTTTGGACTCTTAAAGATGACATTCAAATATGTACTTTATACTTCATCAATTTCTGTTTAATGGTTACACTTTGAGTTTTGACACTATTTACAAATATATAGTCATCACTATCATCTGTATTAATGGGTAAGAAAAAATATAGTCATTGAGATCTTGTTTGATTCGTCTCGATATGTACTTTTGGAACATCAACTTTTTATAATTTTTACAAATACAGATTTAGAGATATTAATATTCAAACATTTACATTGGCAAGTGTAAAAAGATAATGTAAAGTGTAACTATTAAAAGGAAACAGAGGGAGTACAACATATTTCTTTTATGGATGTTTCCTAATAGATGCATCGTTTCTCTTTTGGGTAAATATTTTGTGTAAATCATTGTCCTTAATTTTGTTTCTAATTTACTGTTCATTAATGACACATCCATCAATGCCCATCTACCTAAGATCACCCTCCAAAATTAAATCCACACATGTTCATTAATGTCACATCCATCAATGCCGATCTACCTAGCATCACCCTCCAAAATTAAATCCACATATGTTAATCCCATCAAAACTTGTGTTTAATATAGGAAAAATTGTAAAAAATAATCCCAAGTTTCAGGTGTCTTCCCATATTAATCCCAAGTTTAAATTATTTTTGAATAATCTGAAGTTTGAGAGTCATCTTCCCATATTGGTCCAAAAGACCTATAATCGTTTGAACCAATTTTAAAAAGTTGATAAGACACCATTTTATTTAAAAAAATCACCTCTAATCGCCTTCATCACCACTCCACTATTAAAATGAAAGGCAAACGGAAATGTTTCACGCGGTGTATTGACCTTTAAAACGAGTTTTAAACCGACTTTTTTCACTAGGGACCAATAAGGGAAGACTACTAACAAACTTGAGATTATTTAAAAATAATCCAAAGTTGGGATTAATTTGGGAAGATGGCCAAAACATGGGATTATTTTTGACAATTTTTCCTTTAATATATTGCCCATTTATTCCCTTTGTGAATTGTGATCAACTCCTTGGACCCCACATCCACTTTATTACTGTATTGCAGTTTTTTCCTCCAGTAATTTTCTCTGGTAAGAACACGAAAACAAAACCTTAAAATTCCCAATTATTTAGCAATCAATTGAAGAGCTTCATCCATGACTACCATCCTCTTCTCCCTCTTCCTAATCTATTGTTGCAAATTAACCAGGTTTAATTTCATCACAAAATATTACCCAATTTTGTGTGAGTTAGAAGGCTCCCCAAAACTTACCCAATCTCATCCCAAAACATACTAATTCATCTTCTTCTTACTTCTTCCCTGTCCTCACATCCTTCGTTCTTCTTCGTGCTCTTTCCTTTTCCTTTTCCGTTTTTTTTTTTTTTTGGAATGGTGGGTCATGTGGATGTCCTCTCTTCGATCATTGGATGACATCCGTCGTCGTTGACGATGCCAAAGACATCAAGAAGCTTTTAAAGCAGACCCAACTTCACAAGCACCTTCGTATTCTTTCACGCCAAAAACTCTCTCTTGAGCGCTAGTTCAAAAGCTATTGTCGAACAAGCCCATTACCTCTATTTGTACGAGAGACTAGAAAAATTTTAGCTGCTTTAATAAAAATACATGTTACCTTGGAAATTATCATGGCTTTATCAATATTTGGATTACTTCTCCCTCGATTTCATATAATCAAGCCACTTAACTAACCTTGTCACCTTGCAGTAATCGATATGTAGGGCAATGAGTAGAGTACTTATAGATTCTAGGAAACAATCCTATTTTGCACAAGTATAAATTATCTTTGATAAGAAAAAGAAAAGCAATGATTTTAACTAAGGTGTTCATGGTAGAGATAACATAGGCCACTTAGCCATCTTATCATATCAAATGACTACAATATTGTACCAAGTTACTAAAAAGTTTACAAAAATGCCATGATATGGGACAAAATATCTACTTTCTCTGTAACAAAATAACTGTAACATTTGCCATTTTGGACTGTAACAAAATGACCAAGATAACTCCAGTTAGAAAATGTAAAAGCTAATTATACATAACCAAATCTATATGGAAAAATTGTAAAAAATAATCCCAAGTTTCAGGTGTCTTCCCATATTAATCCTAAATTTTAATTATTTTTGAATAATCTGAAGTTTGGGAGTCATCTTCCCATATTGGTCCAAAAGACCTATAATCGTTTGAACCAGTTTTAAAAAGTTGATAAGACACCATTTTATTTTAAAAAATCACCTCTAATCGCCTTCATCACCACTCCACTATTAAAATGAAAGGCAAACGGAAATGTTTCACGCGACGTATTGACCTTTAAAACGAGTTTTAAACCGACTTTTTTCACTCGGGACCAATAAGGGAAGACTACTAACAAACTTGAGATTATTTAAAAATAATCCAAAGTTTGGATTAATTTGGGAAGATGGCCAAAACTTGGGATTATTTTTGACAATTTTTCCAATCTATATTACTAAATAAACCTAATATCATTGATAACCCCCGCCCTAATCATCAACCAACCACCAGTCACCACCATATCAACCAACCACCAGTCACCACCATTCTTAACCCTACCACCAGCCCTAACCCCACCACTCGACCACTAACCACAACCACAACCACTCGATCACCAACATCTACAACTCGAGCGCCAACCACCACACACTACCTCTCACCAACTGCCACCGAAAGCATCATTAACCCTAAACGAACCAACAACAACAATCACAACAAACAAGCAACAACAACAACCAGCAACACACCCATCCACATGATTCCAACCGCCGATTTCAACCACCACCGTTGAAAGCATCATCAACCCCAAACAAACAGCTGATTATGGTCAATTTTCTTTTGCATTTATTCGATTTTCTTGGATTTCTTCGATTTACTAGTTTGCTCGATGTGGATTAATTTCGTTTTCTTCTTGTAGATTATTTGTTGTTGAAGATGATTTTTGGGTCGGGGTTTGACTTTTCTGAGTTTTGGGTTCAATTCTGAGGGTTGGGATGCTCGAATTTTTTGTGTTTTTCTTAGATCTAATGTTCATGTTTTGGGGTTGGGATGCTCAAAATTCTACTTGAAATTCAATGTTTTTGATTGGTTCTTAGATCGGATTTTGGAGTTTTGCTTGTTCGAATGGTTCTTAAATCGAATTTTGTGTTTTGTTTGAATTTTGAGGGATTTTTTATTTGGTTGGTGATGGTCAGTGAATGTGGTGGTTGTTTCGATGAAGGGGCAATGGCGAAGGCAGCGATTGGTGTGGTGATCGGGGGTGAAAGTGTGGTTGGCATGGTGGTTATTGATGAAGGTGGGATTTGATTATGCAATCTTCTCTCCCCTCCTTTTTCCCTAATACACCTCTTAATCTACTATTGCCATTTTCTCTCTAGGAGTTCGTGCCAAGGACATTTGTTGCACTTATTTCGTTACTGAGATTCTTTGTCTCTATAATCCTACACTGTGCAACAAATATATCTAGTTCTTGAAATGATCCAGGAGTACACAAAAGTGATGTAGAAGTCAGTCAGACAGTAGAACAAAATTTAATTTTTTCCTCAAGTGCCGCAACCATCCAGACAAATCATCGCATGCTGCCTTCACGCAAGACATCAATCATATTGAAGATCCGTTTTGGAGCCTTGGATTGAACCTGTACTTAAATTCGCTGTTTTAGTTCTCAGGGGTCATATAACATCATCATCAGAGAGAAATTGAAGATAAGCAACCTATTTTCATGCCAGAAAATTGAATTTTGTAATGACTGAATCGGATCCAAATTACATATTGATCTATTAAGACAAACTGTTCCCAAATTTATAGATTGACCTATTTTATTCAGGTCATTAAACCCAAAGTCCTAATCCGTCCACATAACAAACTCCAATAACATCCTATTTCCTAGTTCCATCCTTGCATCACCATCATAACAGGTAAGCATATTTCACTATACCAAAAACCTTGCACCCAAACTAGTAATTGAATTCAATGGAAAATTTGTTAGAAAAAACCTTATAACATGTCCACTTTGCGAAAAACAACCTTATAAAAAATTTCTTGTCACTTACCACCTTTAACTTCATTTTTCTTACCGAATGAAACTTCGGACTTCTTTTCCGGTGTTGATCGTCACTTTCCGACATTGACCCACCTTTTTCCTCTTATTTCCCCCATCTCGCAAAGAAGTTGAAGTTAAAGGATGTAGTAACAAAAAGAACTTTTATAAAGTTGTTTTTCGCAAAATGGACATTTTAAAAGGTTTTTTTTTACAAATTTTTCTAATTCAATAGATACTTAATTGAGCATACAAGTATAAGAGCACTTTTCCTTCTCAACGACATGTCATGTTTAAGAATAATTTTGAACTTATATAACCCGGTAGTACATTTCTTTAAAACAAGAGGGAGGAAAAATCAAACAGAAAAAAGGGAAAGAAAAAAAAAACAGCAGTTTACCTTCTTTGCAAGGAAAAGCGCTGCATCGACAGTGCCCTCCGCATATATAGATCTTCCACACACATTGTGCTGAAACTCAAATGAAACACTGGAAACAAATTGCAAAACTTTTTAGTGGGAATAGATAAAACGTAAATCTAGAAGAGTTGATTAGACAGGTGCAGGATTACGTTTGGTCGGGTGACGTTAGGTGGTACATGTGGAATGCATGACCAGACACGTGTTCTTTTGGGACACCAACCATTTCAACTTGCAGCTGCGGATCCCTTATTAATTGTATCTGGTGAAAAATGAGCGAAGGATTGGATAGAATATCATATTATGATCAGATACAGTTGATAAACCAGCAAGCCAAATCACAAAGGGAAAACAAGTTCTTCAATATGTTATACTGCCTCTGAGAAAGTTGTAGAGATATCTAAGCTCGTATATCTTAAAATACAAGAGAAATCATGTAGAGAGAAGCTATACCTCTACTATGCTTTAAAAGGTCAATGATTATAGTGGAAAAAACAGTATTCCAAAAATTCACAAAGGAAACAGTATGCTTTTCTACAAATTATCAGTCTCCAAGAAAGCTCCTAAATATACTTCCCCCGTCTCAAAATACTTGACACAATTTGACTTTTCAATAATCACTCTCCCTTGATCGCGTTTTGTGAGTTCTGTGTAAGTAAAAATATTTCCTCCGTCTTCTTTTACTTGCAACATTTTGACTTTCATGTTTACCAATGTATAACCTATATCTCTAATTATAGATACGTAAAATTTATAATAATTCGATATTGTGAAAATATACATTGAGACGAATCCAACATGATCTCACATGACTATATTTCATTATTTTGCCCTGCATATAAATTACCAGAGGTAGTCAAAACTCGAATACAAGCAAGTGAATAGCGCAAAATCTCAAAAGTTGCAAGTAAAAGAAAATGAAGGAAATAATTATGTAGGATCTTCTTAGATCTCGACATATACTTTCAAGACATATACTTTCAAAATATCAACTTTTTATAATTTATACTTATAGAGAAGTAGGGATATTAATGGTTAAATATATGCATTGGCAAGCGTCTCAATTATGATTATGATCCTGATTACCGCTCATGTAAATAAAGAGCAATGCAGGCTCAGAAAACTAACAGAACTGAACTCCCTCGTGCTCACAAAGCACGGAAAAGTCTAAAGATTACAGTAGCAAACTACGCTAGACTTGCCTCCATCTATAAGGTTTTTTCTCAAGGTCCAAACATAAAATTCCCCAGAAAAAAAAAGGCCAAAAAGAAAGCAAGAGAACAATCCCCACATTCATAACATACTGAAAAACAGGTGAGAAAGGTCAAGATTAAAAGAGATAGAATAACTGAAAAAGTGAACATGTATGCTTGCCATACAAACTTCTTAGACCTTCACAAAGAGGTGGAAGTGATGACATTGATACATCTACAGTAGTGTCAAATTTTACTAATGCAGGTAATAGTAGAAAAATACTCTGGAGTTCCTAACCAGACTATTGTGATAAGATGGTCCTAACGAATACTCAATAGTTAAATGAGATAAATAGGTTTCAGCAAGGTACTTAACGCACACCAGAAAAACCTACCTGATCCATATCAAAGTCCACTCCAAGTTTCTGAAAGCACGAGATAACAGCCTTAGCAGTCCCAGACGCATCCTTCTTGTTGGATTGATGAGACTCCATTACCTTTAAAAATAAGGTATCAGTTGTATCCTATATAAAAGCAGTTAGGTATTTCATCTAACCAAAACAATATAGTGGCAGCAGCAAAACCAAACTCATAGGTGGCTGCCAACTATGGAACTACTCTATATCATACTTCATCTGCTCCAAAATTATTGCAACACTTGCCTTTTTCTAAAAGTTCTTTAATTAGGGTCCGTTAGGTTTGATGGAAAACCATTTTCCATTGGAAAACACATATGAATACTAGTTTTCCTTTGTTTGGTTTGATGGAAAACTATTAAGCTAAGAAGGGAAAAATGAAGATGTTGGGAATGAGAGAGTAAAGAAAAATGGTTTTCCTATAAAAATTTGGTAGAAAATATTTACAAAGGGATGGAAAACTCTTTCCACCTTGTTTTCCTTTTTAAATCTCTTGTCCAACCAAACAACGGAAAATGAGGAAAATTGTTTTTTTGGAAAACGTTTTCCTCCAAAACAAACAGAGACTTGATACAACACTTCTATACATGGAGAAAAAAGATTTATCCACACATGGGACCACTTACATTAAATAACTAGGTACATGTAATACTCCTTGGATTAAAATACATCTAGAATAAGGTCACTGCACAAGATAATGCATAGATCTTAGCTGCACAAATACCGGAAAAAGTTTACGACGAATGACATAAAGCTGTTGTAGACTTGTAGTATAATACAACAAAAATTAAATCAATCTTAAAACATCAAACATAATTGTAGATGAGTTTGCCAAAGATATGACCATATTGACCACTAAATTGGAGAATCCTCAATCCAAACATTTGATGGATTTTTCACATCAAAAACTACTTAAAGTGTCGAGGAGGGCATGAAAGAGGGGAAGTACCTGTAAAGAATATCCAGAAAAAGCACCAGGGAATTGCTCAGCCATAATTTCCATGGCTGCAAGAAATGCCACCACCTTAAGAAACCAAGAGTTCGATTATTCAGTGAAGAGAGCTGCGATACATGTTTTTGAAACTGGCTTAGGCAACAAGAGTCTAAATGAAAAACCTGCTTTCCCATCTGGGGTGATATAACAGCATAATTTTTCGAGTCTTCGGCAGTCTTATGAAGCCTCTCTCTGTCTCCACCGGTGGTTCCAATCACAAAAGGCACCCCAATTTTGCAGTACAACTCTGCATTATCTGCATATCATTTTTAGCCAATATGATCACCCATACTAAAAGATTTAAATCCAAGAAGATTGGATACTTCTCAAACAAACCCTCTTCATAAACCCTCCTATTGAAACGTACATCAGCACTTGCAATCTAGCTTGGATTCCATTAGACAATCAGACTATAACATCCACTAATGGTCAATTTATCTACTGTGTGCACTAAAGAATAACATCCATTCAATTCGCAGTCATAAACAAAATGGACGGACTTCAGTTGGTGTTATTGAAATTCAAGCAGGGAAAATTAAAAATTAATAAATATGGTTTCATATATAACTTGTCAACTTCCATGTATTTATAGAATAAAAGTATCGGATCATCAACGATCACAGGTAGATGATAATTGTTATGGTCAGATGCAAGCTAGCCAAGGGCTCATATAAACAAATTCATCTTTATAATAGCAAATATATGTTGTTAGGGTCAACAAACTAGCCAAGGGCTCATATAATATAATCTCATCAATCAAACAGTTCCAACTTATCTTTTGCTTCAAGTGATAGGAAGCAAGTTTAGAGTTGAGTTTTATCTGTTCTATATACCATTCACTGCAGTCGGCGCCGTGTAGTCTACCACAATCAGATCTGGATATTCTTCATAGACCGAGGCAAGGATATCTTCTCTATCTGACGGACTGTGGACCTGAATTTCTTTACCACCTACTTCGACAGACTGTCCACTCTCCTCCTGAGCACCAAATGATACAGGAATAATATGAAGGCCTGCACAAACAGCTGCTTCAATAACAGCTTTTCCCATTTTGCCCATGCAACTATTGACCTACAATCAAGAAGCACATAGTACAAACTTTAGAAGAGATGTTCAGCCTAACAGAATCATATGATGTTGTTACAGCCATGACATCCACATAATAACATCTCTGACAACACAGGAAAGAGGGAAAAAGAAAAAGGTCAGCAATGAAAACTTAACATCTGTCAACATCAGTCCAAATGAAGCACAATAAAGAATAGCAATCTTTTATTTGGCTGCTAAGCAAAGTGAACATCATCAAAGATAAGTATTGTTAATCTATAGTAGACCCATTTCCCTTCACTAATTGTTGCAAGTGCAAATGGAAATGTCACAGATGAGCAGGTATTAGGAGTGGTATAAATCCAACATCTTCCTCTAACATCCACGATTGTTAGACATGCACGATGGTATAGTAGAATCAGTCAAGCGACCAACCCCTTTCACGAAGATTCTAATGTCAAGCACTTCAGTCATTTCCAACAAAACGAATACAGCAAAGAATCAAATCAATGCTTGCTAATTGATGTTTGAATATGGTACAGACCATAAATGATCAAGCTAATATAGGATACACGCACAGCAACATAATATATCATACAAGTGACAAACATGATGACATTTCAATTTCGAGTTGCAATGAAAGTCAGATTCAGTAGATTGTTTCGACACTAGAATATCAGTGCGAAACCAAAAAAAGTCGAGTTTGATTTCTAGGGTTGACACTTCTTAGTTTCTCACATTCGTATAATATATTGATACACGACGCAAACACATTCTAGCTAGATTCATCTTAACAAGTAGTCAAGTACTTAGACAGGTCAATAATTTTACATGTTCAACTCACAATTATAAATCAATAATAGGAAAAATTTGTCAAAAATAAGCCAACTTTTGTCCAGTTTACTCAAAATAATCAAAGCTTGTGGGGGTATTCGCATGATCCTAATATATAAACAACCTGTTATAACAGGTTACTATCCACGTGTCACTTTTTGTTTGGTTTAGTTTGTTAAATTTTAATTTAATTTTAAAAATAAAAATAAAAAACTCCCCTCTCCCTCTACTCTCTCTTCCCCTTCACCTCTCCCATCGCCAGTGACACTCTTCTCCTCCCCTCCCCCCCCCCCCACAAAAACCGCTGCCAACACCATAACACCACCAACCTCCATCACCACAGCACCACCCAAATTTTTTTAACAAAAAAACCCTTTTTTCTCTCTCCTCCCTCCTCTACACAGCAATTTCAGGTTCCTTCCTAACAGTCACAAATAGAAAAATGGCCAAGATGGGGAACAAAATCCGAACATCTAGGCAACAGATAGTGCAATCCTCCTACGGCTTCCGGTGACATGACACTTGCAGTTTTCCGGCGAAGGTTCGTGATGAGAGAGCTTCCACCGAGGGCATTTTGGGGATTTAAATACCACCGGAGCTCCTTCTTTGTATACCATCAAACATGTGGATGATTCAACCGATGAACAAGTGACTAAAGGGTGGTGAGCCGGTGTTGGATGAGGTGGTTGTGAGGTGGCGGCAGTGGCCCTCCCTCTTTCTGCTTATGTGTCTATGGTGGTCATGGTTCTTAAAGGGTGGTGGTAAACTGGTGATGGTGGTTTCAAGGCTTGTGGAGGTGGACAAGAAGGAAAAAAAAAATATTACCTATTAGCTCAGTGGTCACCTGAACCTATTAAAAGCAAAACCCTCCACAAGCTTTGAGTGTTCTGAATTAATTAAAAGTTTGACTTATTTTAACCAGACTGGCCAAAATTATCTTATTCTTGACAATTTTTCCTCAATAATAGCAATTTCAACCACAATACTCAAATGTCACAAATATTTAGGATTAGAAGCAGTATACAAGATAAAGGTATAACACAAAATAAATAAAACATAAAGAACCAAATAAGCAGCAACCACAAAAGTACAAGAAATATGAGCTGAAGAACATTACGACAACAAAGCCTTAGTTCGAAATAATTCGGCGTCGACTAACATGAACCGTTATAAGAGATCGTTTATGAGACTAATGAAACAATAAAAGTAAAGGAGAGCAAATACCATAATAGGCAATCCGATATTTTTAGACTTGATAGAAAGATTTTCCACATTCTGGGCAGGGCTGCTTGACATTACTGCTGACACCCATGACCTACGCACACTCTGAAACCCAGATTTTCTAATTTCACTCCCACAAAATCCTCCAAATTTCCCTTGTGAAGGGAAACTCACACTCACAGGAGCTTTTACTACAGATGCCATTTATCTAATTTATCTGCATCAAAAATTAGAGGTACTCATTTCGTAAGAATGCAGTCTTTTATCAATATAATTGATATTCTACAACAAAAAGGGGTAAATACAATTGAAAAGGATGAACTTTGCAGGACAGTACAAAAAAATAAATAGGAAGAGAATACAAAGAAAGGAAGTTGGTTTGTTATTGTTAGAACTTCTAGACAGTACATGAGCACAGAATGTAACTAAACAATCTTAATTCAAAAGGATCCAGTCAAGCTGAGACTTGCGTACGTTCGAGGTTTGACTCAGCTATGGCTCAGGTTCAGTAAAATGCTAGATACCAGCCTGGTGAGAAACTAATTACGTATGCAAGAAGGGGCAAAAGAGGGTTTTCACCACACCTTCTAGAAGAATGAAGAATGACAGCAAGCAATGATGAGGCAATGATTGGCAGGGGATATTCCTTTATTCCTAACAGCTAGCAGAAAGGACAGAGCAGGTGGCAGAAAATGGAGAGAGCACAGTAGCTCAGTAGTATAAATAGAGCAGTAGAATAAGAGTGTAGAGCATTGAATGATTTTGTAAGGAGAAGTTACTAGAGGAGAGCCTCACCTCTCGAATGTGAGTTAGTTTGTATTAATCAGTGGTCTAGTATCAATATTAATACATCCATATCCCTGTTATTTGCCCTATTTTGTGTGTTCAAATCTGAGTACCCAGCAACCTGGTATCAGAGCAAGAGAGATCCTTGAGAGACCCAAAAAAAAAAAATGGCACCCACCCAACAGTAAAGGCTAGACCAGTTAGAGCAAGATTTTGCTGGCCTGCACTCCACTCTCACCGAGGTGATGCGCAACCACCAAGGGCTGGGAGAGAGATTGGAGGGACGGATAAACCGAGCAAGAGAGAACAATGGCAACTCCGGGACGAACACAGGAAATTTCAAGATGAGATGAAGGCAGCCCTGCTTGCCCTGAAAGAGGCATTGCCAGACCCATCGGCCACACATAGTGTGGAGCAGCCCGGGCAAGGAGAACCCAACGCAGTTTTCGGAGACGGTCCTTTCCACTACGAGGAGAACCAGGCGAACAAAAGAGGTGGGAACTGGAGGTACAGAAAACTTGATCTACCTCTCTTTGATGGGGTAAACCCTGATGGCTGGATAATCAGGGCCGAAAGGTACTTTACCGCATGAGCGAGGAAGACAAGGTGGAAGTTGCGGTGGTCGCCCTCGAAGGGGACGCCTTTCTTTGGTTTCAGTGGGAAAACGGGAGGAAGGAGATACAACGGTGGGAGGAGCTGAAGGGGTTGTTACTCCGGCAATTCCGACCGCTAACCGGAGGAACGCTCAAAGAACAGTGGTTGAGCCACGAACAGGAAGGGAGAGTGGTGGAATACAGGAGGCGGTTCATTGAGTTACTCGCTCCGCTAACCGGAGTACCAGAAGAGATTGTGAAGGGGAAATTCTTGAATGGGCTAAAAGAAGAGATAAGGGCTGAAGTTCAGTTGCTGAACCCAAGAAATCTTGATATGGCTATGGACCTAGCAATCAAGGCAGAAGAGAAAACTCAAATGGGCCTTAATGAGTAAGTTCAACTCTGGGCCCAACTCAAAAACCTCACAAAACAAAAATCTCACCACCTATTCCTATACCAAACCCAGCAGCAGCCTCACCCAAACCTACAACCCGTATACCCTCTCCAAAACCAATCCGACGTTTTCCCAAACAGGATCTTCAAACCAGACCACTAAAACAAACTCCTACACCAGCCCAAACACCACCTACTCCAACTCAAAAAACACTACCTACCGTAACAATAGTGATGTCCGGCGGCTAAGTGACCAGGAGATGCAGTACCGGAGGGAGAAAGGTCTATGTTTCGGGTGCAACGATAAGTGGAGCTTGGGTCACCGGTGCCGACGAAAGGAGTTGAGCGCATGTTGATGTATTTTTTGAAACGTGAGGGGTATATGGTGAATTTGGAAACTTGAAGAGTATACGGTGCAAAAAAAATTTAGTCAGGTGTATATGGTGAAAAAACCGTGAATAATATTATTACTTCATATCATTATTATTCTACTTGTTATTATCAATATTACTCAATTCATAATAATATTATTATTATGATATTATTAGTATTAATATTATTATTATTATCATTATCATTAATATTATTAATTATTATCATTATCAATGATGATAAAAATATTACTCTACTTGTAATTATTAATAATACTCAATTTAAATCAGTTTAGTTCATATCAGTTCAGTTCAAACCAGTTCAATTCAATTCACACTTATTCATTTCAGTTCAGACTTATTCAATTCAGTTCAATTCAGTTCTGGCTTATTCAATCCAAAAGAACAGAGCCTTTCATTATTAGTAAAGGAAAGAAAGAGAAGAGAAAGGAAAGGAATAGAAAGGAAAAGAAGGGAAGAGAAAGGAAAAAAACCTTAACTTCCATGTTTGGTTTAAGTTTTCTCTTTCCTCCCAAATTCCCCCACTTTTGGGAAGAAAGGATATTGAAAATTTATTAAGGAGTCTTTCCTTTCAATTCCTTCCATTTCCTTTCATTTAAATTTATTTTCTTGAACCAAACATTGGAAACTAACAACTTTCCTTCCCCTTCCGTTCTTTTTCCTTCCAAATCCCTTCTACCAAACAAGCTGTAAGTCCATAACCCTCCAAATTCCAATTCGTAGAATTTACTGCGGTTACAAGGGAAATCCGAAATTCCATATCCAAGAAGAAGTTTTTTTCCTTTCGATTGTATCTAAAGTCTAACTCCACTTCGTTGATCCTCACACTCCAATTTCTGAATCTAAGCAGCCTATCTTCCACGGCTCCACAACTGGCCACGACCACTCGTCGCCGTCGCGTGCTGGTTAGGGCTGTTCAGAGTGCGGTCTGGACCGCACCAAACCGCAACCCAAACCGTTTTTTCGCGGTTTGGGTTGGTTTGCGGTTTCAAAAATGCGGTTTGGGTTATGAATTCAAGCAAACCGCGGTTTGCGGTTTGGGTTGGGTTTTAATTTTTGTAAACCGAAACCGCACCGCAAACCGCAATTTTATATGATTTAAAAATATATATATTTTTATCTATTTTGATTTTTTTAAATACACTTGACAAGGTAGCATGCAAGTATACAATTGAAAAAATAAGTTTGAGGTAAAGAACTTGGACAATTTTGATAAATTATTATTTATGTTTAGTTATTAAGTCAACTTCATATTTATTTGGACTCTTTATATTTATTAACAACTTTTTTTTTACTCTTAGATTACAAAATTAATGTCGCGGAGGAAAAAATGGTTAAACCGCAAACCAAACCGCACCAAACCGTTTTGCGCGGTTTGGTTTGGGTTGGTTTTGGCAAAAGTGCGGTGCGGTTTGGGTTGGGAAAATGTCAAACCGTATATTTGCGGTTTGGGTTGGGTTACATCCCAAACCGCACCAACCCAAACTGTGAACACCCCTAGTGCTGGTCCCCGGTGCCAAAGGTAAGAGTCTCTTTCTTCAATTTATATGAAGTATTTCAATTTCAAATTTTAAACCCTAGGATATGTATATTTCAGATTTAAATTTTAGAATATATAAATTTCAGGTTTTAAACATTAGAATATTTATTAATTTGTTTAGCATATCTATTAATTATAGTTAGTCAGTAGTAAATAGTAATTGGGTATATGGGTGAGACAATTGTTGTTCTTGCAGTCTTGCTTGATGTTTGAAACTCTTTAAATCATGGAAAAAGGTGGTCTTTTGAATCTATAAATAGAGTTTCTATTAGTTATCGTTTGAGCAATGTGTTAATTGTTTTTATTTATATTGTATAAATAGCTGAATTTTTGAATGTATTAGTTGTTTGGCCATTTGGGTGGCCAATTTGTTTTTCCTAATACAAAAATCCAACGAATTAACATCCTATTTGGCAACCGTAATTTGACATTTGAATCAGTGTATTGAATTTGTTAAGTAAATGATTGTAGGCTACTTTTTGACCGGTTGCGTACCCGCATGGTTGAATTCCTGGATCCGCCACTGTCCTTGGATAAGCCACTGATTGAAAGTTGCTTGAGAGAAAGTCGTAATTCGAATTTATGCATTGTCATGCTACCTAATGTAACAAGGGATTGCGCCATTTCTATGCTCTGGGCGGTCCCTTCTGTAAAGATCTTTTCCTTTTCCTGTTTAGGTGAGTCGAAGGAACTCGACAAAATGACCCTGTAATTTCGGGAGAAGGGGTGATATATTTCGGCGTAATGGTTGCTAATTCTAATATTCTAATATTAAGTTATCCTGGTTGAGTATGCAAGCCTTTGAACATTAATTTCCTCAACTTCAAACAAGAGAATATTTGATATTTAAACATGATTGCTAGTTATTGTTCAAGGTTTAACATCATGTATGCTTTTTTTAGTGCTAACATTATTGCTAACTTAGTAATTGAAACCCCTTTGTGAAATTTTCCTTAAAAATGAGGCAGAATAATGCATATTCCATTACCTATGGAGAATGGGTAGGTTTTGTTGCCATTGTTTTAGGAGAAATTGTTGAAGGCTTTGATATTCAATTCCTCCACCTTTTATGTTAATTAGTTTTTGTGGAGAAGCTTCTCTATGAGCTTCGGAAACTTAGTGAGAGTGGTTTTCATGAATGAGGTTCATATCTTCTTAATAGTACTTTTTGATATTTACTGGTTTATTTTAATTAAGATCATACTATTAGTTCTGACTTTTCTTGGAAGTAATAGAATTGGTGCTCATATATAGTACCATCTTTGGAAATCTAGGGCCTACTTGCTTGGCCTTGCATGTCACAGCCTCGTTCGAAATTAAAAAAGAAGTAGGAAGTAGTAGATGCATTTGCTGGTTTTCTGTTATGCATTGGGTTTATGGAGAGGGGTAATATAGGGGGTACAATATAACTAGGTTAGCTTGGAGAGTAAGTAAGTTAGCTCTATAAATAGAATAGTTAGCGGGAGGTAGATGAAGAAGATTATTGAGAGTTCATTTTAGTGGTTAGCTTGGGAGTATTCTAGTCACTCAAAAACCTGCAAATTATCCTTATTTTCTGTTTAATTTCCAGATTATCAGTCAAAGAATCATCAAACTTTCTTTATTCTTTAATATGAGATTCCAGTTCATTACATTTTCTTACTAGCGTAAAAGCAATTTTGTTGATGTATTGGCGGTAAAAATGAGAATAGATAAGCAAAACATAGAAAAAATTGAGGAGTCAGGTACTTGGATACATAGTTCGAAAATACGGTCACGGTTTCGCTGGAACGAAACGGATACGTTTGTAACGGACTGCGTTGCGGTTGTCACAGACAAATTTTTATTTTTTCTATTTTATGTATTTTCTGAAAATTTTACACATATATTAATTATTAAATAATCATTATTTTTATTATAAGTAGCAGTAAGCTAGTAAGTAGTAACATTGCTACAGTCTACAGTATACATGATACTGATGAGTACGTACCATGTAGTGGTATAGCGTACACTGTAGTGGAAAAGTGGTACTTAAGAGGGGTTTTAAAAAAAAAAAAAAAAGGGGGTAAAGAAGAATAGGAGACTGTCACGTGGGGTAGAATAAGAAAAGACAAAAGAGAGAGGGAAGAAGGGGACAGCTAAGCTGGCCTACTAGTTTTTTTTTTTTGTGAATACAGCTGGCCTACTACTGTAGACCAGAGATATAAAGTAAAAAAAAAGTAAAGTTAGAAAGAGAAGTTGAGAAATAAGAGAGTGAAGAAAGAGAAAGCGAAGATCGAAGAAGAAAAAGATGAACTCACCTGAGACGCCACCTCGCCGACAACCACCATAATATTTAATTTGAAGGATTTGTTGTTTTCGTCTTGTTTTAATCCCAAATCTGCTATGTCTCTCTCTTCTCCTTTCAATGTTGTTTCTTTTTTCTATGCTTTTACCGGAAAAATCGGCCGAATCCGGTATGGCTCGGTTATACCGGGCAAAAACTCGGCCGAATCCGGTATGGTTCGGTTGTACCGGGCAAAAACTCGGCGTGTTAAAAAAACAGCGTGACGAACCGGAGAATATCGGTTCGCCAACTCTGAAATCCGTTATATTCGGCCGCACCGAACCGTAACGGCCGCATTTTTATACTATGCTTGGATAAGTAAATCAGCATTGACAATGTTACTAGAATCCAGGAATTGGACTTTGCATAATAGTCCAGCCATACCATCAAAATAAGTTCTCTTGTTATATTTACTCAGGTGTTAGCTTTCCTGGTAATAGCTAGGGTTGTAAACTTGTAGTCTAGGGAAGAAAGTTGGGCGTGCGCTTGAGTACAGCTTTGTTTTATGTTGGGTACTCAGATTTGAACACACAAAATAGGGCAAATAATAGGGATTTGGTTGTATTAATATTGATACTAGACCACTGATTAATACAAACTAACTCACATTCGAGAGGTGAGGCTCTCCTCTAGTAACTTCTCCTTACAAAATCATTCAATGCTCTACTCTTATTCTACTGCTCTATTTATACTATTGAGCTACTGTGCTCTCTCCATTTTCCCTCTGTCTTTTCTGCTAGCCGTTAGGAATAAAGGAATATCCCCTGCCAATCATTGCCTCATCATTGCTTGCTGTCATTCTTCTAGAAGGTGTGGTGAAAACCCTCTTTTGCCCCTTCTTGCATACGAAATTAGTTTCTCACCAGGCTGGTATCTAGCATTACTCCCTCACAAGAGAGCCACCTTGTCCTCAAGGTGGAAAGTAGGGAACTTGGTTGCAACTGCAGAGAAATCTTCCCAAGTGGCTTCATAAGTTGGGAGATGCGTCCACTTGATAAGGACTTCTGTGGGGTTTCCAGTGTGTTTGTGACATGCCCTGATGTTCAGAAGCTCTTCTGGCTCAGTTTCAGTTTCAGGGGAGAGTTGGGGTGGTATTGTGGAGTTGGCTGGCTGGGGGCCCACATAATGTTTCAGTTGAGACACATGGAACACTGGGTGGATCCGTGCTTCCTCTGGTAGCTTCAACTTGTATGCTACTAGCCCAATTTTCTCCAGCACCTCAAAAGGCCCATAATACCTTGCTGCCAATTTTTCATTCCTCCTCTTTGATAGATATCTCTGTCTGTAGGGCTGTAGTTTGAGGTATGCAAGGTCTCCCACTTCAAAACTAACCTCCCTCCTTTTTCCATCTTCATAGCTTTTCATCAGCTGCTGGGCCATGATTAAGTGAGCCTTCAGGTCATCAAGGATGGCATCTCTTTCCACTAACTGTTCCTCTAGTGTAGAAATAGGTGTGCCACCTCTGGTGTAGGGGGTAAGGTGGGGTGGGTCCCTCCCGTAGAGAGCTTTAAAAGGTGTGCACTCGGTGGATGAGTGCAAGCTTGTGTTGTACCAATACTCTGCCCAATGTAGCCACTTTGCCCATGACTTAGGCTCCCCGTTAATGAAACACCTTAAGTAGGATTCCAAACTTTTGTTCACCACCTCGGTTTGCCCATCTGTCTGAGGATGGTATGTTATGCTGTAGTGTAAAGCAGACCCTTGAAGCTTGAATATTTCCTTCCAGAAGTTGCTAAGGAAAATCTTGTCCCTGTCAGAGACAATGGTAGTAGGGGTACCATGGAGCCTTATGATTTCTCTTGTAAACAGATGTGCTATCATAGGAGCGTTGTAAGGGTGCTTGATGCTCAGGAAATGAGCATATTTAGTGAGCCTATCAACTAGAACCAGCACTGCATCTTTACCTTTTGACATAGGCAAACCTTCAACAAAATCCATACTGATTTCTTCCCATACCTGTGTGGGTATAGGCAAGGGTTGTAGAAGACCCCCAGGGCTCAGAGTAGATTGTTTATTCTGTTGACAAGTGTGACAAGCCTGAACATACAACTGAATTTCCTTCCTCATCCCTGGCCCAGAACCACTGTGCTGCTATTCTTTTATAAGTTTGGGGACTGTCATGGTATTCCTTCAGTAAGAGAGGACCAGTGAAGAGTTCTTTGGAATGACCAGCCTTCCCTTGTACATGAGGTGGCCCTGCTACATATAGTAGCCCACAGGGTGGTGGTTCCCCTTGATTATGTCCTCTGTGTGAGCTGCTTAATAAATGGATCTTGCTGTATTTTTGGCATCCATTCGTCCCATGAGAATTTGCAAGTAGTGGCCAGAGCATTGACTTCCCCTCCTTGTTTCCTGGGACCAGGGCATCATCTACTACATTGGTAGTGCACCTGTAGCTGATATCAAAGGTAAACCCCATTAATTTGCTCACCCACCTTTGGTACTCAGGACCAATTTTCCTTTGCTCCATGAGGAACTTTAAGCTCGGTTGATCAGTCTTTATGGTGAATTTTCTCCCCAATAAATAGTGTTTCCATTTAAGAACTGCAAACACTATTGCCATCAACTCCTTCTCATAAATGGATTTGAGTTTTGCCCGAGGACCCAAGGTTTGGCTAAAAAAGGCAATGGGATGTTTGTCTTGGGAAAGAACAGCTCCTAGCCCATAATTGAAAGCATCTGTTTCAACTATGAAGGTTTTGGAAAAATCTAGAAGGGCAAGGGTGGGTACTCTGGTCATGGCTTTTTTGAGGGATTTAAAGGTTGTGGTGGTTGCTGGGTTCCAATGGAAGCTGTCTTTTTTAAGTATGTCAAGGGTTGGGCTACACCTGCATATCCTGCCACAAACCGCCTGTAATACCTAGTTAGACCCAAAAATCCCCTTAATTCTTTCAAGTTTTTGGGCTGTGGCCAGTCAGTCATGGCCCTCACCTTGTCCTGGTCAACTGATACCCTGACTCAGATATCTGTGAGTGGCCAAATTCACATTTTTTTGGGTTTGCAAAGAGTTGGTGCTGTTCTAATTTTTGCAGGGTTAGAGAAAGGTGTTTTTTGTGGGTTTCCGGGGATGGGCTACACAAGGATGTCATCAAAAAATACTAAGACAAACTTGCGTAGGAGAGGCTTGAACACCTCATTCATGAGGGATTGGAAGGTGGATGGGGCATTGGTGAGGCCAAATGGCATCACCATGAACTCATAGTGACCTTGGTGTGTTCTAAAGGCTGTTTTGTGTTCATCTCCTTCTGTCATCCTGATTTGGTGGTACCCTGCCTTCAGGTCTAGCTTTGTAAACACAGCTGCCCCCCTCAACTCATCTAGTAACTCATCAATCATGGGGATTGGGAATTTATCGGGCACGGTTACTTTGTTTAGAGCTCTGTAATCAACGCAAAGTCTCCAACTTCCATCCTTTTTTCTGACAAACAGTACTGAAAAAGGGCTAGTGGAAGGCCTAACCAGACCTGCTTGTAACATATCCTCCACCAATCTTTCTATTTCGTCCTTCTGGGCCTCGCCATATCTATACGGCCTCACACTTACAGGGTCACACTCCTGTTTCAGCACTATGGATTGTTCATGGCGCCGATGGGTGGGAGTCCAGTAGGTGGCATGAACACAGACCAAAAAGAGTGGACTACAGGAGCTAAGAATTCGGGAATTTCATCTCTACTAGTGGCTCATTCTCCCTCCTCAATACTGTTAAGCTCAATTAGATACCCCCCTCCCTCCTTCATAATGGTTCTCATCATGGCTTTCAATGAAATCAAGGTTCTTCCCAAAGAGGGTCCCCCTTAAGGGTGATTGTGTTTGGGCCAATTTGGAATTTGAGGGTGTGAGTTTTCCAATTTACGGTCATGGTTCCAAGTTTTTCCAACCTTTGAATCCCTAAAATTAGGTCGGAGTTGCCTAATTCCAAAGGAAGGAAATTTTCAAGTATTTTATGCCTTGTAATATACCTGATCAACTCCAGCCCGGCCCGGTTTTAGGGCGGGTTTGGGCAGCATTTTTGGGCCCGCGGGCCAGGTCGGGCCCGGCCCGGTCAGATTTTTTTGGGCGGGCTTTGGACAAGCAAAAAAACACTTTTTAGAATAAAAATTGGGCCCGGCCCGTTTTGGCCCACAAAAGCCCGCTCGGCCCGGCCCGAAATACCGGGCTTTGGGCACAAATTTTTGGCCCAGATTTGGGCCCGGCCCGGCCCGCAAGATGGGCACTTTTTTTTTTGCGCGGCCCGTCCCGAACCCGGCCCGGTGTTTGATCAGGTCTACCTTGTAATTGCAAAAGAATGGATCGACACTCACCTTGGCTTTGCATGGCCTCTCCTATGCCTAGGGTGACCCCAAATCCTCCAGCTAGAGTGACAGTAAGGTTGAGCTTCTCCATTGTGGCTAGGGAGATGAAGTTGTGGGTGGCCTCTGGGTCCACCATCACCACCACTTCACTTCCCTTGATGCTTCCCTTCATTTTGAGTGTTTTTGGGGTGTTTATGCCCAAAACTGAGTTGAGTGAAATTTCTGGATTGTGTTCCGGAGGTGGCTCTTCTCTTACCTCCTGTTCGTCGTCGCCCTCCGGTCCCCCTTCCTCCCCTCCTTCTGAGCTCATCAATGCGCTCAACTCCTTTCGTCGGCACCGGTGACCCAAGCTCCACTTATCGTCGCACCGGAAACATAGACCTTTCTCCCTCCGGTACTGCATCTCCTGGTCACTTAGCCGCCGGACATCACTATTGTTACGGTAAGTAGTGCTTTTTGAGTTGGAGTAGGTGGTGTTTGGGCTGGTGCAGGAGTTTGTTTTAGTGGTCTGGTTTGAAGATCCTGTTTGGGAAAACGTCGGATTGGTTTTGGAGAGGGTATACGGGTTGTAGGTTTGGGTGAGGCTGCTGCTGGGTTTGGTATAGGAATAGGTGGTGGGATTTTTGTTTTGTGAGGTTTTTGAGTTGGGCCAGAGTTGAACTTACTCATTAAGGCCCATTTGAGTTTTCTCTTCTGCCTTGATTGCTAGGTCCATAGCCATATCAAGATTTCTTGGATTCAGCAACTGAACTTCAGCCCTTATCTCTTCTTTTAGCCCATTCAAGAATTTCCCCTTCACAATCTCTGCTGGTACTCCGGTTAGCGGAGCGAGTAACTCAATGAACCGCCTCCTGTATTCCGCCACTCTCCCTTCCTATTCGTGGCTCAACCACTGTTCTTGGAGCGTTCCTCCGGTTAGCGGTGATCGTGTAGTTTGGTCGTTCAACTTTTGTAGAGGAAAAACTATAACCCTTCGTAGCCCCTTTATTGAGTATAATATGAATATAACATTTTCATACAAAATTAGACTAATACTTCAGAGTTCAGAGTATTTAGTATTTAAATTCTTCAAACCCAAAAAAGGAAAAAAAAAATGAAATGTACCAAGGTCATAATGTTTTCTGTGTGATGGATATAACATGAAGAAAGCAATTTCCTTCTTATAAAGCTCCCTCATTCTCTTGACCAATTACTTCTTTCAAAAAGAAAGAAAGACATGAAATGAGCTTAGAAATAGATTATTAAAAATAAATAAAAATTACTCAAGTTCTATAATATGTGCCTGAACATAAAATTAGTTATAAACTCTTTCCAAAAATAGAAGTTTTAATAACTTGATCTCCGTTGGTCAAATCTATGCTATGAGCAAACCATGATTAAAATAAAACGCTAGCGTTAGCATCGTTACACCTAAAAGGGTATTGAAAGCAAACTGGATACAAGCAAAAGAAAGAAGCACTGCCATTGAAGAATTTAACTCCACGATTGCAAAAATCTGAAAAGAAAGAAAGATTTGGAAAAACAAACTACACTTGGCATTGTTGTGGGGATCTGTGAGAGTTTCAGATGAATCAGCAAACATAGGAGGATAAATCAGCCAAAAAGGTGAGGAGAGAGCAAAAAGAAACTCACCCACCCACAAAAAAAAAAAACCACAAAATTCGACATATAAAAAAACAGCGTGTAAACATGTAAATTTCAAGATAAAAACAATTTGAAATAATGACAGTTAAACTTGTAGATCAGAACAATTTTGACAAATAAACATGTAAACAAAAACCCAGATTTAAAGAAATCTTAAATAAACCCAGAAAAATTCGACACAAAAACGGAAGAAAATACGCCTAAGAAATCTTAAATAACCCATATAAATTCGAAGCAAAAAGGGAAGAAAATACGCCATATACACACGACAATTCGACATATCATTAAAATAACAACAATGCAGCAACAACAACAACAGAGCATCAACAGAACTTTACAAAAAATCAATTACCTCAAAATCTACGGTTTCAAAGCTTCTTCAAACAAAAATCTAAGAATTTTGGGAAAAATCCGCGAGTAACCAGATAACTGTAGCAGAAATTGCGAAAACCTATTCCAACAAATAATTAAAAATATTTAGAAATCTTAGCAAAACACATTATCATACAGTAAAAGTCAATTAACAACAGAGCATTAACAAGAACAAAACTTAATAAAAATAAATTACCTCGAAATCTAGGGATTCAACCAAAGCATTCTTCGAACGAAAATCAAAGATTTGTTGGAGATTTCCAGCACTAATCACTCGAGAACTTCTAATAGAATTTTTAGTTCAATTCACCAACAAACGATTTTTTCCCTAATTTTAAAGGTTTCGGAAAAAAAATCTTTGTTCTTAAAATAAAACGGAGTTGCTCAAAGAGAGTTGAGAAGATTTGATGAAGAAGAAATTACATTATTTAAGTGGAGGTTGAAGAACAGAGGAAGAGAGAGAAGAAGAGAGAAGAGTAAGTTGTTTTTTTTTTTAGTGGAAAGAGAGAAGAAGAGAGTGACGCTTTAAGAAAAAAAGTTGAAGAGACGAAGAGGGTGGACGAAGACAAAAAAGGACCAAGGATTGTGGCATTGTGGAGAAGCACACGGATCCGGATTAAATGCCGTTGGATTGCAGCGAAATGTACGAGGATCGACGAGTAATGAATTTTAACATTTCACTTACGCCATTTCAGCCCAACGCTTCCCTATCTCAGCCCAAAATATTTGGGCCTTGTATTTTCTGTGTTGTTTTTCTGGATTGGGTTGTAAAATTTAACAAAGAGGTTAATTTTTTTTAAAAATAAAATGTGTATATTCTTTATTTTAAAATTTAAGGAGGAGGACTGGAGGAGTGCTTTATTAACTATTTCAGCTTACTATATGTCATTAATACGAATAAATAACCGATTGATTTATTTACTTTTTGATTCATAGATGATGTAGATAATGATATTTGTTTTTTGCGTATATTTTTTAATCTTTAATCTAATACTTCCTCCGTTCTTTTTCTATTGCAACAATGAGATTTTTACACTATTCAGTATTCACTCGCTACCTTTTCTTGTATCTTTTAATTTTTAAAATATGTTCCTTTCATATAGTGTAATTTATTTTACATTCTGATGAGGTCGATTATACTGTTAGAATTCAAAATAATTTTCGCAGTTATTTGTTCCAAACTTTTCATAATTGCTCAAGGTTTTGGGCAACTAACGTACACAACTAATAATATTTTAAGAAACATTTTTAGGTACGTGAGCTACGATGAAAAAGAAAACCTTTCAAGCCTAAAAAAAGTTCTGGTTTAAAAAATGCTATTTAAATTATTATATATCTTAGTTTTTTTATTGACTTCTTTCAAAAGAAGCACGAGCCTACGAGCATGAGTACCTCTACTCTAAACTAGTTTTACTCTTACCTAAGAAGTGATTTTACCTTAATTATTTAAAGGCATATTTTCTCCTTTAAGCGGTTAAGCCTAACACTTTATTAAGTACTACTCCCTCCGTCCCAAAATATAGTTCATGTTTCTATTTTCGGAGTCAAACTTTATAATCTTTGACCAAATATTCTCATTAATGTGTGTGTGTGTGTGTGTGTGTGTATATATATATATATAAACACTTATATGGGTTCTTGTTAGATTCGCCTCAATGTGTACATTCATAATGTCAACTTTTTATATTATCTACTAATACGAAATTGAACATATCGTAGGTCAAAGGTACTTCTAATACTGTACAAAAACAATCATGAACTTATATTTTGGGACGGAGGAATACTATGTAGGTAGTAGCTACGAGCTATTGTTTCTTTGATTTTGTTAGATGTCTATGGAAAAAAAAGTTTTATCATGTGAAATTAAATCAATATTGCAAGCAACGTTAGCTAGCTGATTGTATAAATAAAAGAATTATATGAGGATAATTTTCTTGGCATGATTTTTCAAGTAGTACTTTTTAAAGGATGATTGCGAATTTAACTTCATTGGCAACTGCAATGAGACTTAGAAAGTATTGTTGACTGAAAAAAAAAAAAAGTTAATGATCTTTTATTGCTACATATTTATTGTACAATTATCAAATACCATTTTTTTTACGGAATTATCAAATACCATTAAGTTGGCGTACTTCAAAAAATTCGCTTGGATCATATCCTTACCATCTTAATTCTTAATACAAGCACAATTATTCCCTTATCCTACTATGGGATTTCAAACAACCCAGTAATCTAGCAAACGAAATTGCTTTTACGGGGCGTTTGGCTCGCAAAATATAGGTATGAGGTATGGGTTTGGAATCCAAAACCCTAAACCATGAACCCTTAACCCTCAACCATAAACCTTAAACCCTAAATCATTTTACGTAGAAATGTAACTCTATATTTCGATTTTCTGAATGCACAGACTTATAGAAGGAGAAAAAAATAAGCACTTTATACGAACAAACTCCCCGTAAACCCTAAACCCCCTAACCCCGCATCTGAGACAAACAAAATAGGGCATAGCGAAATAGGCACACGCACTAGTACTGGACCCATAATGGCCCGCATCAGAGACAAAACAAAAGGGGCATACGCACAAGACCCATAATCAGGCCCGCATCTGAGACTAACAAAAATGGCAGCACAACAGGGACACACGTACTGGACCCATAATGGCCCTCATATGAGGCTGAACAAAATGGTCACACACACTAGACCCATAATCAGGCCTGCATCTAAGACAGGATAAAAGGGGCACATGCACTGAACCCATAACAATAGCCGAATTCTCTGTACAACCAAATGCTGGAACTTGTTCTATGCGCTATTTCTTGTTCTGCATTTTGTACCTAAAACATACATTTACTATAATTAGTACTCAATTCACATGAAGTAATACTACTTCGAAAACCCAAAAAAGATCTATACTTAAAAACATTGTTTAATAATCTTTACCTCCTTTAAACACTATAATACATTATTCAATAATGAGGCAACAATTCAGAACAAGGAGGCAACAAATGAACATTCAACAAGCAACCCTAGGTTGAGCTCATATAATACATTATTCAATAATGAGCATTCAATAATGAGGCTATATATGGCTACCAATTATCTAAAATATACCAGTTAGTAAAACAAAATTGATGTATGAAAAATATACTCCAAGTAAATAGAGAAGCAAGGAGCTTTTATTATACCGTGATGACATTTTTTAAGAATTTCATATTATGATAGTAATTATAAAAGATGAATTATCTCATGGAAGAAGAATATTGATCATAATATTATATTATACTATCTCTACCTTTTCTTTTACATTTTCTTTGACATGAAGAATAATATCATTCAGATTAAATCATAAAGCATCTAGAAAGAATTTCTTCTATGTATTACTCTTTTGGGTAAACTCTTATAAAAAGAAAGCTTCATTTTATTATCAATCACATGAAGCATGTTTCACTCTCTGTTTTCTCCTCCTTTATTCATGTTCAAGCTCATTTATGTTAATCGAGATCGAGCACAAGCTGAATTTTTGTTGAGCTCATTTTTATTGAATGAGATTATAAATTGTCTAAAAATCAAGTTAGAAATATGAATCTACGACAAGTTCATTTTAAATATTTCCAAAATTCATGTTGAACTTGTTTTTGTACAAAAATTTACGATAAACATCATCCACCTACAATTGGCAAAAAGTGGAATAATGAATTTGTGAAACTTTCAACTTAGAGTAACATACACTTTGCGCCTATTCTATTCACCTTATGGGTCATTAATACGAGATTTCGATTTAACGCAACCATTTTAGAGAAAAATGAAACTTAAAATTTTCGTTTTCTGAATGTACGACCTTTTAGAGGGTGAAAATATAAGCACTATGGAAAAAAAAATTGGTCAAAAAACATTTCTAAGCATCAAGTTATAGGGTCATTAATACGGGATTTAGATATAGGGCATCCATTTCAGGGAAAATAAAACTTTTAAATTCGAGTTTCTGACTGCACGGCCTTATAGAGGGTGAAAAATAAGCAGTATAGAAAAAAACTTTGGTTAAAAATCATTTCCGAACGTCAAGTTATGGGGTCACTAATACGGGATTTCGATTTAGGGCCACCATTTTAACGAAAAATGAAACTTAAAATTTCCAAAATCTGAATACACGACCTTATAAAGGGTGAAAATATAAGCCCTATGGAAAAAAAATTTGGTAAAAAAGAATCAAGTTATGGGGTCACTAATACGGGATTTCGATTTAGGGAAAGCATTTACATATACACTTACAAGCTAAGCATTATATTTCATAAATTAATTGGCATTATTTGATGTTTAGATGAACTTCCAATGTTAAGACAAGGCAATGAAGAATTGCATTCCATTTTTATGGAAGATGAGGAGGTATAAACTATTATCATGTGTTGTATATATTCCTTATTTTAAGCAATAGGTTATTCTCCATATCCTTAGCGTTACAGTAAGTAGCAATAGGTTAGGCTAAGTTTATATATTTTGGTTTGTATTCTAAATACTAAAAGCTTGTAATAAATTATCTTACAATATTCAATTCATTGTTACTGACCAGGAAGAGGTCATGGCCAAGGTAAATAATTGTAGTTGCCTTCCCCACAAAGTTGAAGGAAACCCTTGTTTGGAGTACATACAATATGTTGTATTCCCATGGTTTGGGAAATTCAACATGGAGCGTACGCCCATATTTGGTGGACCAATGTAAGTTGGGTTCATTTTGAGTATATTAAATTTATTTCCTTTTCATTTTGTTAAATAATGCCTAATTGTTTACTTTCCAGGACATATCACAGCTTTGGTGAGTTAGTGTGTGATTATAAAGAGCATGTGTTGAGGGCTCGTGACTTAAGAACAGCACTGGGATCATCTATAAATGAGATCCTAAAGGTATTTTTGATTAACTATGATAAATATAGATTGATACTATTGATGCACTTAAATTATGTATCTTGCTCTTTCAAACTACTTGTGTATTTCAGTGTATGTGTTTAATTTTGTTATTTTTATTTAGCCGGTTCGATCACATTTCGTCAAAGATGGAAAATTTGCCCGGCCTCGATTCCTCATAAACTGGCTTAAGGTGTGTAATATACCTTTTCTAAATAATAATGTGCAGTTGTCATTTGTGTTTTTATACTACCACTATTAATATTGCATAGAGCTATAATGACTATAGCAAGAGGAAAATCTACAGATTCGGTATCAAAAGAGCGGAAGGTGGACCGATCAACTTTTTCGGGCGATTTAATTGGGAAGAATACGGGCCCTTTGTCAAGCAATGAATGTAGGTTGGGTTGCTATGTTGGTGTTACGCACTGATTGACTACTTAGAAATGAAGTATTATCTACTCTATCACACTATGGTCAAACTCTCATTGCAAGAACTAATAGATAACTGTGGTGGTGAATCCAATCTGGGTACTAATTATCCATATTCTCCGTTTTTTGCTTTAAAATCGATTGAGGAAAAAGGACTCAGTTTTGAGGAAGATTATAGGTCTTTCGAGGGTAAGAAGAGAGTTCCACTCCTGAAATCAAAGAATGCTCGAGTGTTAAGGATTAAGGGTATTGGCATTCTAATGGGAGATGAAGAAGCTAAGATTTTGGATAAATTGTCCAGAGAACCCTTGGTTGCTAGTGTATGCAAGAACTTAGAAGCTGAATCGAAATTGAGGCAAAATCCTTCCCTACCGTATTCTGTGAGAGGTACTGTCGATAAATTGGGCCACAGTCTTGTTTTGAATGGCTGGGATAATACCCCATCATATAATTACCTTGTTCGTGATCCCCAGCATTGGGCGACCAAGGTAAAAAGACACCCAGATGAGGGTGAAATCTATCCCGTAACCCAAGTTTACTTCGTTAGCAAGATGAGTTTACACTTCAACTGCCATGACACTGCAGGGAAAACTAAAGCAGAATGGGTATCTACTAGCATGTCATGATACTGCAGGGAAAACCAAAACAGAATGAGTATCAACTAGCATCTCTCTTTTTTTGGTTTGCATTTAACATTCATTTTGTACAAGATAGAAATTTGTTTTGTACTTGAGCTGTAAGCCTGTAAAAGAGATATCTACCAATTTCCCATGTTCTTCTACTTTTCACCCAATTCTTCTCCATTCAAAATTCAGACCTATATTGGTTCACAACTCACTCCAAATTTCTGAAGATAAATTAATAATTTACACACCCTCTTAGGTGTTTTTGATATCAAGTTTCACTGAAACAATGGATTCCAATCTGTTACCGAAGCCGAAAGATATGGATTTCAACTTCGTATGCAGGGAAATTAAAGTTTTTATGGCTTTTAATTTCATTTTTTTTTTCTTTAATATGAATATGGTTTGTTAGGTCAAAAATACTGATATTGCATTTGTTTATTTCCCCATATGCATGTGAGAATCGATCGCACGCAAAGCGTGCATCAAAAAGCTAGTAGACATATATTATAATTGTTGTGGGATCTATTAAATTGAAAAGGAAAGAGAGGAGGTTTCATCTTGATGCCACAAGCTGGTTCCAGAGAACTCCGTCCAAAATCCAACAGCCTGAGGTCCCGAATGCACCTGCAAAAGGGAATCAACCTGATGCGGTTGATTCCCCTCCAATGCCTAAGTAAGTACTTGTATTAGGAGGAGAAGTTGATTACTTAAGGTAATCAACCTCTAATAAAAGCTAATTAAATGCTAAGCTAATTAGAGAGAAGTGGAGGAGAGGATTTTAGAGAGAGAAGTAGAGGAAATTTGTAATGATTGTGTGTGTGAAATGTCACAACCCCCTTGTCTATTTATAGGCATTTGGGGGGTTGTGACAACCAATCACCTTGGGACAAGTGTCTTTCCGTTATTGGCTTCCCTTTGGGCTTTGTCTATTTTTCCACAATTGATTGATTTGTTTTTGCACATGTATTATTTCAGACTGATAAATGGACACTTGGCGCGTCATGAATAGATTATTTGGACCCTTTAGGGAGTGACACGTGTCTTATCCTTGGCCCGATTGTTTGTTTGAGGATTGAATTAGTATTGCTCTATTAGTTGTTCAATTATTAGTGTTTCTAAATCTTGTTGTTATCAAATTGTATATTTCAAGTTGTTATATTTTGCTAAAAATTGTTTCGAGATTTTTTTTTTATATTTTCTAAAACTGGTGCATCCATTGGGCAAGTTGCTTGTGTTAGGGCGTAGGTTTTTTTAATGATATGGGAATTTTTCATTGATTGAAGTCCCGTCTTAATCTGCTCTCTGGATTTCCTTGGTAATAGGGAAGAATTTTGAACAATATTTCAGGCAGAATTTCCAATGTTTGTGGGTGCTTCGACTCCTTATATTTCACCTTTTTTTGACATCTTTGCAATTTACACTCATTTTTTCGGGTCTGGTTTTGTTGGTTTTGTTATCAATTTCACAAACTGTGAAACATGACGATAGTGAGTTGTATGTCGCCTAAATTTCTTTATATGAATTGTTTGTCGTGTAAACTTGTCCCACTTTGCACCTGAAATCCTTTAAATGGACTGGAAATGCTCCTAACAAGCTTGGTTCTTGGACACCAAATCTGTGAGTACAGTCGTTTTACTCCACTTATGCAGCCTGCTAACCTCATGTTTATCCTTAACAATCTTGCAGAGGATGTCCTCAAGTTGGCAAAACTTAAGAGCCAATGTATCTTGAGTGCCACTTATAATACTTATATGCATTACTATAATAATTTGACATAGGCATCCTATGCAGATGTGGGTTCTGTGTAGAACTTTTTGAAATTTGTTTATTTCTGTAATTTGCCTTTTAAGTTGGCTATGCTTTTGGCGGAAGAGATATTTAAGACACGCCCTTTCTTGGGGGTATTATTGTAGGATAGGCTAGGTAGTTAATTCACCTATATTATGAAGTGAGACTGTGAGGTTCATCTGACTGTCCGTACTTGTACACAGCTGGAAGTGATCGAGCAAGCATAAATTGCTCATTGTACATGTCCATATTCTTCCTTGATGCAGAACCTAGATCCTGCAGTAAGGGTATATTTACTCAATTCAACTCGAGTAAGGAAAAAGAGTGACCGAGTACAAGTGTAGAAATTTAGGAGAAGTAAAAGAAGGTAGTGAGAGAATGATTAGAATTCAAATGAGGGAGTTGCTCCAGAAAACAAATATTTACTCAATTCAATAATTTATTCTACAAACTTTCTTAGGGAAGGAGGGAGCATAGAATTAGGAGACGGGAGTGAGAAACATAAGAAATAAAGAGAATCCGACTTTCCTAAAATGTGTAGAACTAAATTAGAGAAAAAGAGAGATAGGGGGTGTAGAGTTAGAAGAAGGTAGCTAGAGGTTTGGGTCTTACAGATCTTAATGGACGTATTTTCTCTTTTGTTAGGCATTGTGTACGAGGAGAGTTTGATTCCATTTTTCAAGCATTGGTGGAGTTATTCATGGCGATGAGGATTATCAAACATTAGTTATGTGCTAATTAGTTTGAATGTTAAAGATTTTATATTGGATTGATTTAAGTTGCTATGTTTATCGAGCTCAAAAGGACGATATTAGCCTTTATTGGCAGGTTTCATGTATTATTGTGATGGCTTTAAGAACAATTCCTTTATTCACAATTGTTTAAAAACAGTTTGTTATTCCTTGCTGATCACTGGAAATTTGAAAAAAAAATCATAAATCACCTAGTACACTAGCTTGAAGTTGTGGACATACAAATGAGCAAATGTTCTGTCGTTATCCTCTAGGCATGAGTATACTATGTATATGCAATGTAAAAATTACATGCTTGCTTTCAAAAATACAATGTATATGCAATGTGAAAACTACATGCTTGTTTTCAAGCCATTTTAGAGTGAGGGCAAAGAGAAATCATAAGAAAAAGAAATTGAAGAGGAGACTTCCACCTTATACTTATTTCGATTATGTGATTGTCCCGCGGGAAGAGCCCAAATAGATCATGAGATCATTAAGATAAGTTTCTTTTGTCAGCATAAAAGCATTCTATTGAGGTAGTTAAATATATTGCACAATTAACATATCTTGGTATGTCAGAAAAATACTAACTTGCATGATTTAACAGTCATTTATAGCGTTTTACAACTTGGCTCATCTGAAGATTTTATAAAGGAATACAAAAATTTAGCTTGTGGAAATGGCACTGATAATCCCCTACATCATCCGTGTTAAAGAAGCAACACACCAGCACATGAAGGCCCCTATACTTCAACCAGAGCCCTCTTAAGGTGAGTTAGAGAAAAATTTATTCAAGTCCCAAACAATCTACCATAAACATGTTATAATTACATAGGGAATATTTCTGGTTGACATTAGTGACTTTTGTCTATTATTTGTACTTGAAAATTTGTGCTTTTTCATCTATAATGCTGGAGAATCTGAGAAAGGAAATGGTCAAATAGAATCATTGTATTAGGATGGCGCATGTCGAAGATAATAATATTTGCAGTGTTTATGACTAGATTGAAATGAAGTAGAGGGGGTTAATTTCGTGAACACGCAAATGCTTGGAGGGGGGAATTGAAATTACTTATCTTTAGAAGTGAGGCTTTCTACATGTTTATCATATCCAAACCTAACCTGCGGTGGCAAAAGTTGGTTTTGCCTTCTTGGTGTTAGAGGTAGCTAGACATGAAAGAACTCTGGTTGCTCAAGAACCAATGCATTTGCAGTGCCTATTGGTAGCTATGTAAAATTGGATTGCAATAGTCTATTCATGTTTTTTCTGTTTTAGAACCTTGTTGACAAAAATAGTTACTTGTTTCCTCTTTTTATTGGTTGTGTATGCTTTGTCTCAAATTTTTCATATGTGATTATAACTAAGTTAGATTTAGATATCATTCAATAATAATAAGCATGATTCTATGGGGTTGAATGTCCTAAGATTTTATTCTTTAATGCTTTGAACCTTTTGGAGTTAAGGCTTTGATATTTTTGTTTCGATTAATAATTTGTGTCAAATTAATGTAACTCAAGATCTTTCTAATTTCATATCTTTGTATAGTATCGGAAATGAATGAGGGAGTAGCGGCAAAATATTCTACAATAAATATTACTTGAATTGATTGTTTGGAGTAGGGAGGAAAACCCAGTGTCGAGGCCTTATGCAAATCCCTAAAGCCATTCTTATCATTTTCTATAATTTCACATTTTGGGGTTTAGGTTGTCATTTCCTTAATGGTTGTCTTCTCTGTCCTCTGTATGACTAAAGTGAAATGTTCTATGGTCAAAGGTTTTCAATGTCGTCAACTGATGTCATTAACTCATGCATCATATGTTTGCTTCAGGTACCTTTGGTCGGGTATTGGAGTGCTGGGTCGTGACCGGAAAAAATGGTCACCATAAAATTGTAGTGCAATGAGAAAGTATCGGGAGGCAGTAATGGTTGAAATTGATGTGTTGCAACAACTGGGTAAACATGATAAGGAGGCAGTAGGTAAGTAATTTGTCCTTGTTGCAGTTGCATCTCTGTGCTTGCTGCTGTGTGGCATTGTCATGGAGGTTTTTAAAGTTTGAATGCAATGTTTAAATTTGGTTTGTTACTTGCAGTTGTGTGATAATAAGGAATTGGTTTGAATATCATAACCATATTTGTATTGTAAGTATATAGACAATATGGTTATTTTAGAATGGATTTCCCCCAATGAGACATAAGCTTTGGGGTTAAGATTCATGGTTGAATTGTCAAATGGTCTTCACAGGTTTTTGAGAAGCTTGGATTAAGCTTATATGATTTCCTTCGCAAAATCAACTACCGTTCATTTCACATTGATATTGTCTGTGAGATTGGAAGGCAACTGTTGGAATGTGTAGCAAAACCAACCAACTCCATCCCCCTCTCTTTTTCTGCACAACTCCTCGACAACTGGAAAAAAATGAAATGCTCCAGACTGCTCCTTCACTTAGCTCTCAGACAACCCACACCCAAAACTCAACTAATTAAATCTCTAAAGATTTTAGTATGTTTTTGATACCTTTCAGATATTAATATAACTTGTATCTTATTAATTTATGGAGTAGATATACAATTTAATTGCTTGGTTTAATTGATTCGAATCTGTGAGACTATTGGTTTAGTATGTTGTTGGTGTTGTTTTTTTGTTTTCTCTCTTTTGGGTGAGGGAGAGAGGCTATTTCACAAAAGAATAAATATTAATATGTTCTTGTTTATGTAGATTCAACTTTCAACAAGATGCCTTTCAGATTGTCTATATTCAATACGATTATTGCCTTTATAAGGAACTACTATGGCGTATCATGTGATGGAATAAGCAACAATACAGGGTGTGTGGCTGTTGATAACCCATTTGATTCTGAAATGAACACTGTTGATTCACAACCTCCAACTAAACGCAGGAAGGTGCAGACATCCCTGTGCGTTAACTCTGAGTATGTTGATAAAATTGTTGGTTGGTTAGCAGACGATCATGTTACCAGCATTGGCATTTATGGAATGGGCGGGATTGGTAAGACCACACTTGGAATGCAGCTCCACAATTGGATTCACAACTATGGCATCCCTTCTTCAAGTATTCATACTATTGCTTGGGTATCTGTATCTGTGGAATCTTTCACAGCGTACCAATTACTGATGCTTTTTGGCTTGATCTTCAAGGTGATAAGGATGAGAACAGAAGAGCATCCATTTACATGCCATTCTGTCACGGAACGACAAGTGCATACACATGCCACAGGTTTCCTCACCTTCTGGATTTTCTTACCATTTGATTGTAATTTATGGATTTCCAGAACGAGTATATATTTACCAAGAAGTTGGTGATGCAACTGGCTTGGAGTTATTCGGCATTAGCTCTAGGGACACAAGAACTTCATACGAGGCTTGACCATCCTGCTAGAGTAAGATAGACTATAGATGGACTGAAAAAACTGAGGTCGCTCACCATAATTGACAGAGTCGATAATGTTATTAATAGCGCAGATGAAATATTCTTTGTAAAATAAGAGATGCTGATGCGGCAGCAGCATGTACACCCTTTTCTCTTTTTTATCTTCTTGATTTTGGATAATGCCTCTATTTGACACTTAGTTGATAGCTAATAGTTTTTTTTCAGTAATTCTTATAAAAAAATTAGTTTTTTCCAGTAATTGTTCTCTGGTAGCTGATATAACAACAATTTGCACAAATATGTTTGGTAACATTTAGCCGACAATGGATAACTGTTAGTTTTCGGATGCATAAAATGCCTTTTAAGAGTTCTCTATCCTCCTGGATGTTCAACACATGTAGTTTATGAAAGATGAACTTCATACGTAAGTAAGGTGAAGATAACACAACTTTAGTCCTTGACTCCTTGCATTTTCAAATTAGTTAATAGGGTCAAGAAGTTCTGAAAAATCAAGTTTAGAGTTCATAAGTTCAAGGTTAATTAGTGCAAATAAGGTGAAGAGAACCCAACTTTAATCCCTGGCTACTTGCATTTTCAATCCTGTATTTGTTGGCTTTAGTCACATAACGTGAATTCAGTAAGTGCGCACAAACAGATATGAATATAATGTTGAGTATGCTTTTGGCTTTTGGAATATAATTGATTGATTTTTTGCAATTTAAATTGAACAAAGATTATACTAAGTTTGTAGAAACGCAAACAACTATATCCAGATCAAACCTAATAGCATTTTAGTTGTGTAATCAGAGAATATATCCCAAGCAAATCACTATAAGATTCTAATGCTCTAATATTTTCTTATGTATAACTTTTAAGCCTGAATGTACTTTCTGTAATTAATTAATATTTTTGTATCTATCTAATAAAAAGCAATTTCTACACAAAGTATGAAAAGGTACATGAGTAACTGAGACATTTCGTTTAACTATGACGATCGAGTTGAACATGACTGAAGGGAAAAAGATGGCGGAAATTGAATGCAAATCATTCAATAGAAAAGGCCATTTGCGAAAATGCTAGCAACAAGGTTTATGATCATTATAATGCAAGCCTTGAGAGCTTCTATCATATGGGGATTTGTTTCTTATAGCTGAACTAGCTGCTGCTTTCAAGTTGGTAATGCAAACCCGCTCACCTATTTCATTATTATGTAGATGTTCTCAGCATGGTTATCTATGTCGAAGAACATGCGTGAACCATTGTGACAACCCAAGCATGTGAAAATCTGGTCCGTGAGATTGGCATAATTTTCCCCTTAGAGTTATGTGTTGCATCCTATGGACCAATGCTTTTATATCCAAGGGCAATTTAGAGCTGATACAATCTACTTAGCTTATGTTCTTAACTACCAAGTTTGGATGACTTTATTTTCCCTAAATGGATTATGCTAATACTTGACATTTAGTTGTTCACAATTATTTTTGCTACCCTGGGGGGCCGCGTGCGATGTGGGGTGTGATTTACTATTTCGTTGTTAGGGTCAGGGAGTATTTCAATTCCAATATACAAATTTTCCATTATTTGGGTATTGTTTGTTTTCCTTTGAATAATTTCTATAGAATTCCAAATTTTGTTTAATGCTACTTATTACAAAATGGGGTGTGTAACTTTTGATTTGTTTAAATCATGGTGTTAACACAAGGCCACATCGTTTCATAATGCCCGTGTCGTAAAGGTTTTCAAATCTATCGGTACTGCTAGCATCTTAAAGGTGTAAAAACGCATTTTAGGCGAGTTTAAGGGATATCTGATCATGGCCTGAGTTGATATTCGGCGGTCAGATATCTATACTTCCCATGTACTGCAGGTGACGACTGAAGGAGTCATTTTCCAAACATGGAGATAGGGATGCACACTTAAGTCTTGTTTTAAGGCTATGGACTTCTTTTCATAGAAGAGTAAGATAGAGCTGCAAGAATTTGCAAATAATAAACTAGGGTAAGTCGACTACTAATGGCAAAGCTTAATAAAAGAAGTGGCAATATTCTCATTGAACATAATAGATGTTTTTTACAATGCAGCGACTGTATCTGAGTTTTTCCCCCTCCCCCCTCCGCCAAACAGGATGGTGATGATGAGTATCCTCTTCTCATGACCTTAAAAAGGCTCCGTGAGCTTCAGTTGTTGAGATTTGTGCCTGTTAACGGCCTATATAATGAGTTCGCCTCCATGCTTGAGCATTGTAGCTGAAGAGGTGTGTAGCAAAGCTCAAATAAGCATTTTCTAATGAATTCCTTTGCACTTTCTCTTTTATATTGTATTTAAATTACACAATATTTAACATGTTGCAATTATTATTTTGGACAATGGTTATATGCATATATGCTATGCGCAATCGCTACATGTTACAATTATTAAAAAGACGGAGGAAGTATTACATTAACCAATAATAATTAAGATACATTATCCAAAATAATAACACTATAAATTTTAATGCCTAAATTTTGCTACCTTGGGGGACCGTGTGCGATAGCGCATGGGCCAACAACTAGTAAAAGAAAAGCCAACAAATATACTCCAACTCTATTTAAATGTTACTAAATAATCCAATTCCAATAATTTACAACCCATATATCTCTTTGTGCACCCGTTTGCTCTAAATGATAACATTTGACTTATTATTACTTTTTTTCATAATCTTGTTTTTCGTGTATCACATAACATATATTTTTTTTCAGCATTCTTCTTGAATATTTTTTTTTTCTTCACAATCTCGTAATAACCATTGATATAAAGTAGAGAACACCACCTCCATAATAATAATTTTTTTTATACTCTTCACAAATAATACTCCAAACACTAAATTATATTCCACTAGCTCAAAGCTTTGGTTAGAACATGTGTTTAGGATTATAAGCTTGTAATGTGGTTTAAACAAAAGAAATAGGCTAAAGGCTCAGAGGGTTTTTTCAAAAAGGATTACAATAATGTAGGTGGCTTAGGCTAATGGTTCAAGAAAAACAAATGCCTTTATCATTTTTATGTATGCTCATGTTTCAATGTAGTCTCGAAGAAACCAATGCAAATTCAATACTTCATCAGGAACTAACACACACTCTCATGAAAAACTAGAGACTAACATAGATGTTTTAGTCTATTAAAAGGCTCAAAAGTCTCACAATGGTTATAGATGTTCACCAAGTCAATTACAATCAAATCATAAATAACCATGCTTACCACTTGCCAAACACTTGTACAATGATTTTATGCAATTTTCTGAATCAATCAACATAAAATCCCATTAACTTGCAACAAAATTAGAAAAACTTTTTTTAAAAAAAAAAATCAATTTTTAAAACTGAATTTTTTTCTTCTTTTCAGTCAAATTAAGCTGATAGACTTTGCCTTCAAATCAGACATAAAACTTATAAATTTCTGCTCAAATTTCGACAACACCTCCCCTAAAATGTGACAATCCATAATTTTTTTTTCAATCACAACACCTGTAATCCGGTAAATATCAATCCAGCACAACTTCAATTTCAATTTTCAGCTCAAAATAATTCCAAAATTCCCCCCACACTTAAAATCAACAT
This sequence comes from Beta lomatogona, assembly GCA_947646795.1. Classification (NCBI taxonomy): domain Eukaryota; kingdom Viridiplantae; phylum Streptophyta; class Magnoliopsida; order Caryophyllales; family Amaranthaceae; genus Beta; species Beta lomatogona. Next base: position 497,982 of record CANSNZ010000824.1, read on the forward strand.
TGTCCTCAATGTTTATAAAATCAAACTAAAAATAGAAGTGGGGAGAAGAAAATGAAAAACAGGGGAAACAAGGAAAGAAACAACCTGGTGCATGTAGACTGTAGAAATATTCTCCATATAGTAGTTGGTGTCCTGAAAATTGCAATTAAACGGGGAAGGAGATGAACAACGGTGTGCATAACAGCATCAACAACATTAGCAGATGGGCAGTTAAAATCCTGGATCAGCAGCACACAGCACATAGAGTAGTTAGAGTAGTTTATTGTGCCAAAGAAAAATAAAATAAAATAGAAAAAATGGAAAATAATAAATCCTTGGGTTGCCCCCAAGCGCCTTTGTTTCTCGTCATTGGCTCGACAATTGTACATTTCATGCCACAATCAAACACCCGCTGCCCCATAAGCAACAGTAGCTAAAGCTATCTCTCGTGCACTCCAAACACAATGTAGTAAAAGGCTTCCTACAAACCAAACTATCATAATAAAGCAAAATTGAATGTGTAACTCGTTTTTAGAACATAAAGACTCTTTCCATTTAGTTTGGTTACAAAAAGGCAGCAAGTTTAACAATTCAACCTTAGGCTTATAAGACTCATAATTAGGTGTAAAAGATAAACTTAGTGACTTAGATAATGGCATGGATGGTTCAAGAGCATAAGAAAAGTCATGTTCATAATAGTTATCATTGACTTCAATTATAGGAGAAAGTGTGGTGTCCTCTTCTATTTCAAGTGGTGAAGGTGAGTCATTCTCAAGCATTTCAATTAAACCATCAAGTTCAATTTGTGAAGTATCTCCCATAGAATTAATTAGAAAATCAGAATTAGGTGTGGTCTCAATACCTAATAGCCGCTCTAAATTCTCAATTTCCACCAATGCAACCTCATTAAAGTTATATAACTTATGCCCGACATCTTCAATTTCTTTAGGTTCTTCATAAGGTTTTGCTACAAATCCATCCAATTTTGTTTCCATATTGTTTTCAAAAGAACAAGGTAAAATCTCAGAGTCTTTAGTGTAATAATCCACTAGCCACTGTTCATCATCCTCATCATCGGAATCTTCAAACTCATCCCATATTCTCTTATCAGTTTCTTTAGACTCCTCATGGGTAACCTCACATTTATTATCCACCTCACTTATACACCTAAAGTCCTTATCATTGTTCAAAATCATGGCATTAGTTTCACCTAAGAAGTAAGTTGGATTTGTCCATCTAATTTATTCTCTATGTTGCTAAGAGTGGCACACAAGCGTTCAATTTGGGTGCCTAGATGGTGGAGATGGTTCTCAGTTTGTTCTTGACTATTAGACCTATGAGAGTGAACTTTTCCTATTTGTAGAGCTAGTTGTTTTACTAAATTTTCCAAAAACTCGTGTTGGGTACTAAAACTGGAAACTTGGTTACTAATATTAGCAACTACAACTTTAAATTCAGCAATTTGTTCATTTTCCTCCTTTATTTGCATTTGGATTTTCATTTCAGAATCATTTTTCGTCCCATATTTTTCACTGTTAAGGGACATAGTAGTTATTAACTCTCTAGCTTCACCAGGAGTTTTATTCACCAAGGTTCCACCACTAGCGATATCTATTAAACGTTTCTGATCATCTAACAAACCATCATAAAAACATTCAATTAGGAATTTCTCACTCAGTTGATGTTGTGGACATGAAATGCAAAGCTTATTAAATATTTTCCAATACTCATGCAATTGTTCATATTTATCTTGCTCAATACTACATATTTGTTTCCTTATTAATCTAGTTACGTTGGCAGGTTGGTATTTTTCAAGAAAAGCTCTCTGAAGGCCATCCCAAGAAGTAATAGATCCAACGGGAAGATAAAGTAACCAATCTCTAGCTAAATCATGTAAAGTAAAAAGGAAAACACGAAGTTTAATACCATCATCATCTTTACCATTTAATGATAAAGTAGAGCAAGCAAGAGAAAATTCTTCTATGAGCTTCTTCCTTATCATGACCAAAAAATTTAGGGAGAATTTCGATAAAACCTGGATCAAGTTTGAATGGTTTCTCTAAGGCGGGAAAAATAACACTCATAGGTGTCTCATATGCACTGAACGTATGTTCTTTCAAGCTCTTTTCACCTTCTCCTTCCATTTCACTATAATAGTCGCACAGAAAATATAAATATAAATATTAGATCCAGCAACAAGAACCTAGAATTAAACAAATAATTAGATAAATAATAATACCTAATCAATAGTCTAAAATAATAAATTATACAGTCCCCGGCAACGGCGCCAAAATTTGATGCGTGTCGTTTCCGCAACAAAATTAAATTTATAAATCACTCACTAACTCTAACAGATAGATAGGGATAGTAAGGGTCGAACCCACAGAGACTGCGTTATTATCTTAAACTAATTATTTAATTATATAAATAACAATTACTATATAATATGGGGGGGTTTCGAATATCAAAACTATAACTAAAACTATTAAACTAAAATTATAAATATAAATTGCAAGAAATAAATTCGATTTTAGAATATAATAAAGAAGCTAATAGGAGACATGTAACTTTCTATAGATATTGGGTATAATCATTGACTCATTCGACTAGCCTAGGATAGATTGGTTAACTATATAACCCATTGAAAGCAAGTAGATTACTAGTTTTATCTTTCTTACTCGTTAAATCCCGTGAAAGCACGCAAATTTAATCCTAATCAAGCTAAATTGATCCAACCATGAAAGCATGTATCAAATTATCAAACTTGACAGCATTAGAAACACCAATCAGCTGAACCCAAATTAACCAGTAAGCTGCAACTAATAGAATTCAGTTATTACACAAGGTTCTAGCAATTATAATTAGACCAGAAAGCTGCAACCTAATTAAATTACTATCATCTAACAATAGAAACATGAAACAATTTAGGTGATCAATCTAAATCAATAAACATGAATCAAAAACCAGATAATAAACCTTGTATAAATACCCAAAAGAAACTAATCGTTTATAACACAAACAAAAACATAATCTCATAAACCCATATATCAAATAGTCAATTACATGTTCCTATTAGTGTAAAACTACTCTAAATTAGACATGAAAATAAATAAAATAGATAGAAGAGAGTAGAGAAAACTCATGATGAACGAATTTCGGACTGAAATCTCGTCTTTCTACTGCTCCGTATCGCGTCTGCTACCCAGCTGTGTTGCTGGCTCTTATTCCTCCTCCGTCCACAGATGCCGCGTACTGTCTTCTTTTTCAGTCGTTCTCTCGTGCGGCTACTGCTTTCCTCTTATTTCGTCGCTGCTGTCTGCCATCAGACTTAGGGTCTATAAACCCCTCTTCTTTGTATGCTCCGTGTTGGTTGTTTTGTTCTTTTTCAGCCTTGGGCTTATCCCATCTTCTCCTTAATTATACTTGTGCTGCTCGTGTCTTCTAAACCAACAATAGGACTCCTACTTCTTTCATTTTGTAGTTGTATATGACTATATGTATATGGGCTGCGTGTGTTACTTGGCACAACTGAACTTTAGCTCAATTCTCTAATTCTTGTGAGTTCAAGATAAGAAGGAAACCCAAATTTCCTTTTTACTCCTTGTTGCTTGGAATTGAGTTAAATGGCTTGACTCGTTAATTCTCGAAGGCTCATTTCCAATTCTAAAACTCCAAAATTATTATGCACCTGTCAACATTAGATATATAATTAATAGTATAGAAATATAATATGGGCCAAACTAATAAATAATCATATAAACCCAGCTACTATTAGGGAATAAGTAAGTTATAATATATAATAATTCAAACTTGTTATTTAACCGAAATAACCTAAAAGTATAATATTTAACCCATATAACTCAACAGACGACACTAAACGTATTATATTATAGGGTAAAAATATGTATAAATATGCACTTATCAATACATGTGAATGAGTCAATATTCAGTTAGTTGTTATCCTATAAAGATGCATATTTTCTTAAATTTCTTGTGTTAGGGGGGCCATTTTATTATTTTGCCCTGAGCCCAATAATGCTCAGGAACGGCCCTGGGACTTAGTAGTTGATTTGGGTTATTGTCCACCAACCACTCAATAACTAGCTATCACATGTGAAGCCGTAAGGGTGGGCCGCAAGAGTCGTGTAGCCCATCCTGCGGCTTATATATTACGCAAGCGGCCTCTATAGATTCTTAATATATAGTTTGTTAAATTGCCTACTATATCACATAGATGATCTTGGTTTAATGGTAAAGTATATTGGTTAAAATAACTCTTTTATTATGAGGTCACGGGATCGAATTATTTTTTTTTTTGACAATAAGTACATTAATAGCAAAAGAAGACATTACAAAGTATGTGTTGATCTAGCTTTAATAGCTAGTTCATGGGCTCTTTGTACTAAGTTCCTATTAACCTTTACAATATAGAAAGCCCTACATTTCTTAAGGATAAAATTTATGTCTCCAACTATATTATCTATTTCTATTGGGCCCTTATTCATTCTAATACCGTTAATTAATTCTAAAGAATCAGAATAGATTCTAATCCTGCATATAACATGCTCTCGCAACCGAGCAACTAACCAAAGGTTTATTAAGAAATTAATCAACCTCCAACATTGCGAAAAGCAAGCACTAAGCTTGGGATGTAATTATAAATATTATAGTACTCCAAATTACAAATAAAGTGGGATCCTCATTGAATTCAAGACCTTGCGTTGTACAAGACGTGAATTGAGTTTTCTTCATTTGCAATTTACTTAATTAAGGCTTAAAACACATCCCTACTTTTATATAACATAAGTTGACAATAACTTTGGCCAAATTCATCAAGTAATAAAACATATATAAAAGTTAACTAACACGACTCCATGTTTATAAAATCACAAACACCACAATGTCGCAATCCAAAAAATGTTGTGACTTTCCATTATAAACAAAATAAAATCATTAATCATATGTCATTGATACTCATTGAAGTATATCACAATAACTAGTGATGAATTTGCATGGTCCAAGCCATAACCCACTTCAAATATCAATTATGAAGAAATTACATGTTAATACTAAAACAATCAAATAAATTAATATTGTTCCCCATTTTAGTATTAACAAAATAAACATCTTATATATTTAAACCAAGACTTGTATATGAAACAACCACGTAAGTACGCTTCTTGGATCACAAGGAATTAACCTCCTCCATGAATAAACTCCCCCATGAAGTACCTCCTCCAAGAAAAATATCATTTTCTTATAAGAAACAAATCCCTAAACCAAGACTTAACTCACGCCAAATTATTCTTCTCAAACCGAAGAACATATTTATTTTCACATAATTCCGTCTATTAAATAGATTAAATCAAAGACAATAAATCATTATCTTCCAAGACATTTAATAATTTCAATTAAAACAAAATCGGTAAAAATCATATGTATACAACACCAAATTTAGACAAATTTTCATTTTCCCCAAATTTAATACATAACCAATTTATACAACCGATTTCCTCAAAATCATGAACTTAATGATCTCATAAATTGAAATAATTAATTACCATACTTTATTCAAGTATAATACATGTCACTTTAAAAAGTGAAAAAACTATGAATTAACAACATTCCATAAAGCATAATCAATTTCTAATATAAATTTATAACATGTTAATACTAAAACTAACTAAATAAATTAGTATTCTTCCCCATTTTAGTATTAACAAAACATATAAACACTTATACTAGTGATTAACACAAAATCATTGAAATAGATCAATATTTTGACTTTTCCAACTTGTAAATTATAAACATCACCCAACTTATATAAAATTGAGAAGTACATTTAATAATCATTTTAACCACATGTCTAAAATATAAATATTCTAAAGAACATAGAATCACATTTATAACATTTAGACAATACATGGTGAAAATGAAATTAAACACATAGCCCATACAAGGATGGCCTACTAACAAATAACATGTTTATAATTTCCACAAGTTCATGTTCATGTCAACAATTACATACTCAACAAATTATAATAAACACATTTACTTTAATAAAATAAATATTATAACTTATCCATGAGTATATAATCAAAAACATAATTAGTGATAGTAACCCACTAACTATAACATGATCAATAAATAAAATTAATGATCATCATATTAATACTCAAACCAAAATCATGAAAAATAACATGTTAATACTAAAACTAAATAAATTAATATTATTCATCCCCATTTTAGTATTAACAAAATAATAAATTTCAGATTTTAGGGGAGTGAAATATCAACATGAACAACAAAATTTCTCTTCATAATGTTCCCAAATAAACATTACACTACACATGCCCACTCATAACCATAAACATAAACATAACAATATTTTTTTATTTAAATAAATTAAATAAAAAAAATTGTCAAAAAACCGTGCATTAATGTTGCACGCATGGTTTGGACAAAAATTAACTTTTGCAAAGAATAACCATAATTCTCATTCACATAAAGTTGCATCACTTGCATGCATTGTTTGGGCTCCAGTAGTGTCAATGTAAAACATCCATTACAAAGATGCTAATAAGTAATAACTGCCACTTGACAATCAAAACGCACAACAAACAAAACCATGATCTTACTATGTATGTCAAACATCATGAACATGACAGACATTGATCATACGAACAATAATTATACTATAATTAATTGCTCACACCAAAATTTGACAAAAACATGTAAATACTAAAATTAAATACATGTAACAATGCTCTTCCCCATTTTAGTATTAACAAAAGAAAATATCAAGTTTTGATTTAGTAAATAAAACAAGAAACCTCTTACTTGAAATTCCCTCAACCATGCAAATGAGTATTGTGAAAGACATCATTCCCGGCCTCTTGTCTTGTAACATTCTTCTTCTCTTTCCATTGAACAATGGCATTCCAACTTCAGAAAATTAGAAACATCTCACTCAAGGAAGATCCAATTACCCAAGGATTAAATAACTTATAGATTGTTAGAAATGTGTGTGGATAAAACAGTGAGTAATAGGATATTAAAACTTCCAAGCACGTATTAGATACGCTTTCCTATAAATTATTTACCGACCCACTAGGAACAACAGAGTATCACGGTAATACTTATGAGATACGAAGAAGAAACATTGAATCTTGGTTGTTAACAAGAAACAATCCTAACAAGAGTTTGTAGTTTGATTTTGTTTAGAGAAAACACAAGAGAATTCTATTCTCTAAGCAAGTACCATGGAATGATTTCACACTTTAAGTAAGTATGAATGATCTCTCTAACCCATTCCACATGTGATATGTCCCTATATATACTAGGGAAAAATTATAGAAGAAAAGACGCAATCATATATGAAAAGACATGCACCATTTCGCAAAAGAAATGCCTCGTCAGGAAAACTGACGAATAGGAGCTGGCGCTCCCCTGTGGAGCGGGCGCTCCTCAACCCTGTCAAGAATTTGGTTCTAATTCCAAATCCCTGCCAACTTTGAGCGTGCGCTCTTCTGGAGAGCGAGCACTCTACTGACTTGCCTTCTCGTTTTTCCTTCTTTCTCATCACATAACATCAACGAACACATTTAAACTATAAATGTTCCAACAAAAAGTAGAAGAATTATTACTTTCACATTCAAGAGCTACAATCTCCGACAAATGAGAGAAGGGTTGCGTCGCTGCCGGGGCTCGTACGGCAATCGCGGCACGGTAGGACTGTGGTGGTGAGGGGGGAGAAGGTTATTTGCTACTGAAAGTCTAAAACCCTAAGTTGTGAAGAAGTGGAAAAAGAATGTTGGGAGTAGTCCTCGACCCAAGAACATCATCTCTATGATTAATTGATTACTAGCATATAACACTATCCGTGGGAAGTCGGAGGATGAGTGGTAATTGCTTTGCAGTTTGTTAGATCAATTTTCCTCTTTTTAGATATATTTTTAAACTAATCTCTATTATATAAGGGAAGGGGAACAATGGTGTCCCCCGGCCCATTAATTAGTAAATTAACTATTACTAAAAAAAAAAGGGGAAAAAAACAAGTCAAACTCAAATATAGCAATAAAAAAATAACTTTTATGTTAAAGGCAATCAAGTTATATATTGACTATAAGATTTAGTACATTTATAAGGAATATTACATCAATCAAATATTTTATCCATCAAGTCACTAAAACGGAAAATTCAATCAATTAACAAAGTGAAATGATTTATTTAACACAAAAGACTATGTTAATACAACATAAGAAATCCTTAATAAATTCACTTAACATTATTTTATCTTTTCACTTGAACGATAATAAAAATCAAATATTTCCTCGAAAACACTAGTACCACGTAAAAACCAAATTATAATTAACTCCTCACCAATGTTTAGCAAAATAACTTTAAAAGCAATTACGCTAACTAAATAATATATATTTGTAATGTTAGCTGCTTAAAATACGGGATATGAAACTAAAATTTTCTAATCCAAATTAAAGCAGGTTGTTGATTTTATCTTGGTACTTAAGTGACTGAAAATGACTTAGCCTAAACCTTAACAAGATTCGATCTTGAACTAAACCAAGCCGAACAAAACCAAACAAAAATTCTACCCGGCTGAAATTTGACCTTCTTCAAGCATGATTCAACCCGAATTTTTTAATGACCATATTTGAACTCTAATTGAATCCGAAATAACCTATTCCAAACTCGAATCAATTCGAACCCGAATTTAAATTGACCCAATCAAAACTTAACATGACTCTAACTCAAATTGAACCCTAATGGATATATCGATAACAAGACAAGATCACCTGATGTATACACATGGTGTATGTGACTCCAATATTTACAACCGGAATCAGTAACTCTATCGTACCCAAAACATATAGTGACTGCTAGTTTAAATACTACTCCCTCCAACCCACTTTAGTTGCAACAAAATTTCATACACGCACTATTAGATGATGGACAAAGTAGGTCATATGATATACTTCTGTATAATATAAGCTTATTTGATAGATGAGAGTGCGCTCGGGGAAGAAATTACTTTATTGTTGCTTCATCATTTTGAATAAACATTGTGAGTCATTGAGTGACCAAAAAAAAGATTGGTTATTGGTGCTTTAAATGGAAGTGTTGCGATTAGATTTGGACGACCAAGTATGAAAAGTGTTGAGATTGAATCAGAATTGGGATAAATGGATTGTTACGTTGAACATTATCAACTTTCTTTTCAAGTAAATTATCTTTCGTTGATATGATTATGGATTCCACGCACAAACAAGTAAAAGTTTAAGGTCCTGATCTTTTAAGCTTAGATTTGAATTTTTCAATCTAATCTTTCTAGTTTAGTTAAATTAGAATAAATAGTTCAAAGAAGTTATGCTCAATTCAATTTTATTCAGTTCAGCTCTTACCGGCCATTATTAGGTTAATATATTTTAGTCTTGTTCAATTAAACCCATTTCGATCTAAAAGAACGACCTAACTAACTACTTTAGTTTAGGATATGATTCAATCTCCTATACATTTATAAGACGTTTATGCTAATATTCAAAATTATTATATGGTTATGTTAAATTTAAGACGTATCTTTAAACCTCTGGACCAATATTTGAGGTAGTAAGGATGTAACTTGAACTTAGATGTGGTCTTAAATAAATCTTGTATTTTTTTTTTTTTTTAGATTGGAGAAAGATACCAACCCAGCTCGTTGGAGTCAACCTTTTGGATAGAGGATACCAACCCATCTTGTTAGAGTCAACTTTTTGGTGAAGGGTAGCTGAAGCATCTTTGACGTTGGACCGGTTTGGTCCCAGGTCCAAAGGGGTTATGGTTAAAAAACTTTGGCTGGGGCCAAATCCCTTTCTATTTGTGCTTCAAGGGAGGCGCCAAACCCATGAGGGGGTTGTCATCGAGCGGAGCGCGCAAAACCCCTATAACATAGGGAAGGGACCAGTTTGTTTGTTTGATTCTGCTTCATTTACCCTTGAGAGCATTAACTTTTAAGTGCATGATAGAAATCTTGATGGTTAAGACTCAGAGTTTGTTTGGGCTGCAAGTGCATATAGTCGAATTGATGCATTTATTTTAACTAGTTGTTGGCCGGAGCGCGATGCGCGCCGTCCCCCAAGGTAGCAAAATTTGATTAGTGAATAGACAGTCTAATTATCTTAATCATAAATGTTATAAATTAACTCAATGCAGTTTGATACTTCCTTTGTTTTTTAAAGTTTGCAATATTTTGACTTTTGCACTATTTACGTATTAACTTTGACCAAAAATTATTGATTAATATACAAATTAAGTCTGTGAAATGTTGTTAGATTTATTTTCATGTATATTTACAAAATATCATCTTTCTATAATTTACACTAATAGCAGTATTATTTCAATTACATATGATTGATACTTCTATAATTTCTAGTAATACTTGTTTATTTAATAGTTGCAATCAAATGGTTTTGTATAATTGTGTGCTTAAATTATTTTACTCAACTTGTCCATTTGGCTAGCCTATCATGCTCCTAAAATAATATGACAAATCGTTTGCAATTATTAAACAATAGAGGAAGTATATGTATATAGAAACATATTGTTCATGACTTGCTATTAATTTGCAACTAACATATGTTAATTTAAGGACATTAGTGTATAACTTTAGTTAGGGTTTATGAAACTAAGCATTTTTATTATTTCTATCTAAGTAGTATACTATATTATTTCAGATTGCTTGTGATGCATATCGTAGTTTATTTATCATATTGTTATTTCCATTAAATGTTTGATTTTAGAGTCAGTTCCTTACCACCTACAACAACTTCTTGTCTCATATAGTCGTATTTCAATTCGACATAAATTATTCTTACACCAGTTTTTGTAGCCAACACCTTATACTCTTGTACATGAAAAATTCAACCATCACGTCTCAATACAAGATTTTAACACGCAACATAGAAATTAATGTAGAGTTACTGCTAAATACGTACATTGCGTCTTAATCCTCCAAATATGTGCATCATGCAAGTGATGCTATTTACATCATGTGGCATTGAATATGCTTTAGCGGAAAGTCTGGACAAGATTAAACATGTTATATTCCCGCCATAAACTGCACCTATATTTGCATTGAGCTAGCTGCACTTGCAAAGGTGTTAACATAGATATAAATGTTAGTCATCCGATATAAAGGGTGCAAATGTCTCCCGAGCTCCAGAGTGAGGATATGCGGCCCAAATCGATTTGATGTCTCCTTCCTAAAGCTGCATTGATGAGAACAAAACTAATTATTGAATGACAACAATGAAGAAAACAAATTATAAACCAAATAGATAGCATCAAGGAATTAATACAACATGCTTGCAATAGAGCATAAAAGATCACCCTTAATTATGTTTAGTGGTAGTCATTGAAGATTTAAAAAAGGTAGCATAGAAGAATCTTGTACCTGGCTAGGATTCCGCCTGGCATAGAAAACAGAAGAGATACCTGGTCCAGGAGGTGGACATGTAAGAAAATTACCAACGTTACCCGTAGTCCAAGTATTATATTTGGTTATTTACTAAAATCACAATTGGAGAATATTTGTTCGATAGCCTGTTAGTGAACGAACATGAATGAAATAAAGTCCTTCATTGCCTCTGAAAAACATCTCTAAAAGAGATGAAAGCGGCAAAGGTCCCCGTGTCAGCAACATAAATGTCAGCTTCAAAACCCTCTTGTACATATACTCGTTCATTCAAAATAGCTCACTTTCATTCATATTGTGCATAAGTTTACAAGGTTATCTTGTCTTGCATTCTAGATCTAGACTATTTGTATTATCAGAGCGATGTTCTAAGCTAAATGATTCTCTCAACACCATATTTCGCAACCCAAATACCAAATCATATTCATACTCAATTTACACACTTCAGGTTCCAAAACCAAGAATATCAAGAAAAAAAAAGGATCCTAAATGACCGATATTTGCTAGGGACGGTTCAAGTAGAGCTAACAGTTCCCTTCTCGTTTTTGCCATTAACTAACCTCGAGCTCGCCTGTATATTAAGCAAAACCAGCTTTCTAAATCTTATCAATCCTGATCACCTCAAAGATTATACCAAATGAACAGGTAAAAAATTATAGGATTTTGGCATCTGGGTTTTTAGATTATAAAGTGTTTGTTACTACAATCAGGGTGATCAAACCATTATATGATTATAGGATCACCTAAAATTGGTGATCCTTTGCTAAAAATGTACAATGTAGTCACACAAACTAAACCAATTAAAACCGAATTAGAGCACTTTCCATATTCAATCAAATCATGAGTTCTTCATCGACAAAATCATATAATAGGGTAGTGACAAATAAATGTAGGCATACAAGATGATGGCTACTGTTGTATATCATAAGTAGTATGAAGAAGCTTGTTCTTGTACTTGTACTTTTCAGCAAAAGAGTTACTTAGGAGCGATAAGCAGGGTCCGGGATAGCAATAATATAAATGTAAGGAAAATAAAATGAACCCACTTGATGGGCTGTCAACTTCGGAACCTTATTAAAACTAAATTAATAAACATAAAAATCAGATTTCTATCACACCCAAGTTAAGTAAATTGTAAAACTTTGATATTTTCATCAAACAAGAAGAACCCACTTGATTGGCTGTCAACTTCAGACCTTATTTAACCTTGATAACTCAGATTCTCCACTTAAACAACTTTAGTAGGTTGCGAAGTTTATGCAGGAGTTGTAGTTGCAGAACATTAAGTAACAGAGACACGTTTTTTAGTGTTGTTGCTAGAAGAGCTCCCTCTGATTTTGATTGCTCCTGAACTGAAATTTAGTGAAAAGGGTACATTTTATGAGATTGCCTCCTATATCATGTTTACCCAGTTGTTGCAACACATCAATTTCAATCATTGCTGCCTCCCGATACTTTCTTATTACACGTATAATTTTTATGGCGACCATTCTTTCCGCTCACGATCCCAGCACTCAAATACCCGACCAAAGGTACCTAAAGCAAACATATGATGCAAAACAATTCTAGCTTAGTAAATGTAGCTTTATATGAGAACACTAACCGCAAGCAAAATTGAAATTTAAGCAAAAATTCTCAAAATTTAGCAATCATGATTTCACATCAAATATTCAACAATTAGAGAAGAAAAACATCTACAGCCTCCTCTTTGGAGAAATCGCATTTTCTTTGCTCATCTCTAACATATGTAACAATAGTGAAGAAGACGAAGAGATAGAGGAATAGAAGAAGAGAAAAAGTAGGAATACCTTTGATAGGATGCGATGGTCGAATCCAGCCAACATAAGCCTTGCCATATCAAAAGGCATATAAGGACCGTGTGCATGAGTCAGTTGATCCATACCTTTTAAGATGAGATGCTTTTGTCACCTCATTGTTAGATCGATTTGTAGTTCCACCAGTAGCAGTTCAGGAAAGTCAGAGGGCTCTACCGGGTGGTCTCTTCAAATTCTTCGTTGGCAGTCTTTCCCTCCTTACAACCTTGGGTTCTAATTCTAGTTCATTATCATCACTCTCTGCCCATAGGTTCCTAAAATTTCTCATAGCCAATTCTTGTATCGAACGTGCCTAGTAAGAAAAGCAAGGTTCAATAAAATTACATTAATGCCATACAAGAGTACTTTAAAAAGGCAAGTCCTTTTTAACCTGCCGAAAGTAGATGGTATCCTGAGCATTGAGCTGCATTGCTACTTTCTGCATAACACAATGGGAAAGTCTTACACAAGTTAAATTAGCACTGTGAGAAAAATACACAGTTAGCTACATAAACATTAAAGCATTCAAACACATGACTACAAAGTTCCAAACTAAATACAAGACTGCCATCCCACCGCCATCAACCCCCCCTCCCCCTCTCTCTCCTGAGGGAGCTAAGAGAAAGCGTTCTAGAAGAATTTAGTGTATACAACAGCAACCTGGAGACTGCAATAGTCAAAGAAATAATTAATTCCCAATGACATGCTAATTGCTAATACCCAATAATAACAAATCATTGTGATGCAAATGTTAAACATGTGAAAATATAGCATCTCTAGAAGAATTTAGTGTATACAACAGCTAGCTATTGACTAATGATTTCACGATTCTCTTGGAGACCTGCTGACATCGACAAAAAAAACCAACCTGATGTATATAAAGCGTTGAAGAAATGGTTCTATATTACCTGCTTTCTCTTCTCTCCTTTCTGATGTATATAAAGCGTTGAAGAAAAAGATTATTCCATTGAAGACACTTCAGTTATGTGGCAACGATTAAACCTTCTTCCCCAATTTCTTTCTTTCTTTCTCCTCCAAATAGGGTTTCTCCACACTCATTCAGCTGCTGATGTAGTTGTGCTCAATTTCCGAATCAGCCACTGCAATTATGAAAATTCAAGATTAGACTAAACAACATAGTATATACCAAAGACCATAACTCAAATCATCCCACAAACAGGCATATCACGCCATTATTACATAAGTAATTAAAACCAATTCTATACACATGAAAAAGAATTCTTCAATTCATAATCACTTCAAACGCATGACAACATCCAGAAACTCAAAATCAAAGAAATAGTAACAAGAGCTCAAAACTCGAAAATATACCCGATCAAGCACTACCTCAGTGATTAAATCAGCAGCAACCTCCTCAGACTCAGATATCACACTCAAGTCCTTAGGAACCCACTTCTTATTACTTGGTGGGGACATCAAAGAAGCAAACTTCTGAAGATCTGGCAACTCCTTAAGCATAGCTTTAGCCGGCTTCTTCCTGGAGACAGCGAAAACGACCTGATCAATAGCTTCGTTGTTCATATAAACCTCAAAATGAATCTCATCCTTGCACAGCACCACAGCATTGTAAATCCTGGATATCAAATTATGCCTGCTCTCAACTCCATGGTGGCTAAAAGGCCTTGGCACTAACGTCTACCACATTCTGCCCCTCTTTGAACAACAACGGTGAATCGATAATTTCTTCTCGAAGATACTCTTCTTGCTCCCAAATTTTGCCACCCAAGCTAAAGCCAAATTCTCCTTCTCTTTCTTCCCAATAATAAAGTAATCAATCCCTGACATCGGAAAACATAAGAGGCAATAGAGATTGAAGCAAAGATTTACTTTTTATATTAAAATAACACCCTAAAATATGAAACATCAGGCCTTCGAAACTAAAAAATGAAACCCTAAAATATGAAAATAATAAAATTCAAAACTAAAACGGAACCCTAAAACATGAAATAGCAAACCTTTGAAAATCAACAAAATCGACAAGCTTTTAATTCTTACCTACATAATACCATCACTTTCATGTCGATCTCTTGTTTGAACGCAGAGCAAAGCAAGCTTTTGTATCAAATCAACACGAACGAAGAGAAATGAAGTGAAAATGGAGGAAGAAAAAAAGAAGACGGATGAGAGAGGAGACGCAAGTGAGAGAAGAGGAGAACAATAGGTAAGAGAAAGACGGGAAGAAACAAAGAAGACAGAATGGCATTTACGCAATTTCACTTTTTATGATAAGGATAATGAAATGAATAGAGCAATTGTATATAACTTGTAAGTGCATGATAGACAGACATATCGATGGCTAAAGACTCACAGTTGTACATAATGAGATATGGATTGTTAGTCTATAAACAATCTATACAATGGATATTATATTAAAACGAACCAAAAAAATATACTATAAGACTTCAAATGAACAAAAAAGCATTATAGAAAAAATATATAGAAAGTTATATAGCAAAACAACTGTCATTTAATTCTACATGAACCAAAAAGCATTATCTTCAAAAAGAAAAAGAAAATTAGAGCCAACACTTTATTTGAAAAGCAAAGGAATCGAACCCCTCTCAGCTCTATTATATATGCATATCCAATAAAGCCAACACCAACCACTGGAGCACATTTCACCAAAACACTTGAAATTCCTGAAAAATAACAAATGATGATCCACTCTCGAAAATTAACCCCATCTTCTACGACCACCGCAAGTATACATAAGACCCGAAGAATTATACTTGTCATTACCTGCAGTAGGATTTGCAACTTTCTAGGTGTCTCCTTCATCCATCTTTCTACCTAAATCTTTCGCCATCTCAAACTCGACAACAAACAGTGTCGTATAGTCACCCCAACGTTCGATATCATCGACGAATCGTCGGTGGTGTCAGCGTGGTGATGTCGATTGGTTGAGATGAGAGAGGGATGAGATGAGAGAAAGGGTTGAGTTAAAGAGATAGAGGAGCGGGCGAGCGAGTGGGTGGGTCGAGAGAAAGGTGGCTGAGATGAGAAGGGGGGTTGGGTGGATTGATTAATTATTGTTGTGTAGGTTGGTGGATAATAAATTAATTAAGTTGTTGGGAGAATTAAGTAAGACATTTCTAATCCAAACTAGATTATCATCTCTAATTGGTACCTTTACTCTGATAATAGTTAGATAAATTAGGTTTTGCGTACTGAATAGGAGGCATTTTAAGTTGAAAATACTTGTGCAAAGATGATACAATCTAGTCAAGCTTAAAATAAACAAATAAAAGCATGGACTTAAGTCCACAAAAACCTTGACAACGTTAATGATCTAATCTATGCAAATGGACAGTCTCCTTGAACAAAATATGTCATACAGATTTCAACAACAAAGCACTTTGTTTGAATAAGAGAAAATAGAGAGCAAGGGGTAGAAAGGAAACAAATTTCCTTGTTTGGATAAAGGATTGGGAAAAGGAAGGGAAGACATCGATTTTTCCCTTGGTCTTCAATAAACATTGTCCCTTCAAAATTGGAGACAAGAGGAAAAATAGAGCTCCACCTTCCTCTTGCCTTTTTTTCCCTTCTCCCCTTCCATTCCCATTCTATCTTGTTATTCAAACAAAGTGTTACTGAGTCACCACCTTGTTTCTCAACTCGCATATACAAGTATTGATTAAATTAGATTTAAAACGTAAAGGAAGATTCTCATGACTGCATGCATGGTCTATGTCCCACCCTTGGTATAGCTGTCTCTTAATGTGACTGTCCGGTTAAAAACCAATTTCTCTTGTGTGGAGTCCTTGTCCACAGCAAAGTAACCTAAAACGAGAAACCAAAATAATCAATTATAAGAGCAATAAACAGATGTGGAAAACTAAAGCACAAGAAGAAACAGGTTTGTCGTCAAGAACTAGCAATGTGTTTAACATATTTATTACATGGCTCAGTGACAAACAAAAGAAGGATTGATATAATGGGCAGACAGAAAACATAGTAATTGGAAGTATTGAAATCGAGATAAGAGACTTTAACTTGAGAAGGAAATAGATAGTTTTTTTTGGGACACCTTAGAAAGGAAAGTGGAAAGATAATGGGACAGAAAGAGTACTAAATATGATTAATACTCAAACGTTCAATTTAAGCTATAATTCAGTAATTGAGAAATCGTTGAACTTGAACATACCTAAACGTTCAAACTGAAATCTATCACTGAGTACAGCACTCTGGAGTGAAGAAACTGCATATGCCTCAGGTATGACAACTTTTGTGTTGGGGTTTAAATCATCAAGCCAATCATCAAGCTCCGCGGGATTCTGAACAATCAGAAAAGAGTAAAGTAATAATTCATGTTGGTTACTATTGTAGACTGGAAATAAGTTCCAGCTCTACCTACCTCAGAAAGGAAAAGTCTTTCGAAAAGCCTGACTTCCACTTTAAGTGGATTAACACCAGGGGAAGGCTCACCAACCCAGTGGAGGACACCCTGTAAAAAAATTAAAAAATCAGCCCACAGATCCTACAAATTCAACATAAGAAAAGAGATAGCCATACATTTAATGAGAGGACAAACCTTTGGTTTCGTTTTCTTGTCTGGGTCATACTCAGCACGAATCTCAATAATCGTTTCATTGTCATCACCAACAATTACATCAGTGCACCTAATCGGAAATCCATATCTGCATGTGTGCACAGTACTTGAGATATTTGTCCAGTTGCAAGGACATAATACTTTAGGTTCTTTCTTACCTCAACAAGACAGACTTCCCAGGAGCAAGTCCATAATAATCTTTCGAGTCTTTCATCCGAAAATCAGATCTTTCTATGTATACAACATTAGAAAATGGTACCTGCGTTGAAGTCATAAACACACCATTCTTCAGGCATCTCAAACAATAAGATACAAGTGTCAAACATATAGCAAAAGGTTGACGAGACAGCGGAAACAGGCTGCTCTTGCTTGAAGTTCATCAATAAGACATCCTTGTAAGAATATAATAGAAACAAAAGTAACACTGACCTTGTACAATGCTGAGGTATCATCAGTTTGAGCATCTGGCCACTTCTTAGCATCAAGTTCAATAACTTTACCAGCTTCTAGGTTGGTGATAACAACCTTAAATGGAAGAAAATATAAGACACATGATCCATATTAAGCTTTAGAGAATTGATCGAAACAGATATCCAAACCTTTACGGGATGTAGGACCACCATTGCGCGAGCAGCTGATTTGTTTAGCTCTTCTCTAATATGGTATTCTAGGCGATCTAACCGGATTAGACTAGAGTCACTGCAGCCAAGAGAAATGGGAGTCACATAACACACTAACACGATCAATATCTCTCCTTTCCATCTAAGTGTCTCTCATCAGAGTAATAACCCCAAATGATAGTCTACTTCCAATTTCTAGAGGAAAATTTGCTAAAAATGATACTTCCTCTAGTCTTCTTCTATTGCAACATATACATGTTCCGGTAGTTTCATATCTATTGCAACATTCCCTTTATTGGTAACAAAATCTACCCAATAGGACTACATTGCCCTTATTAAGTCTACTTAATTCCATCATTAATTACCCACCAATCTATTACATGGGTTCTTTTTGCCCAAATCATACTCCCTTTGTTTTTTTTAGTTCTACCATTTTGACTTTTGACACTATTCCCAAATTTCACTTTGACCATCTATCTTGTGTTATTTATACATAAGGAAAAACACTCGTGGATCCAGAAATATTAGGTCGTGGGTTCGAAGGTAAAACATAAGCTGACAAGACCAATGAATTTGGTTACACATAATAAAATCCAAATATCTTTGTCTAAATTACAGATTGCAAATCATTTTTTCTTGACATATTACTTTGAAGTGGCGAGAAGTAGGGAATTTATTATAACTTTCTTAGATTAGAAGGTCATATCCATGTAGATTAGTTGTCAAGAAAATGCGTTGAACAAAACGAGATCAAGATTTTGGAAAGCTTTCAAAGAAGATATTACTGAAGTTGTTTTGCAACGGCTTCTTTAAATCAGTTAAAGGTATTAATGGGCTAATTAGATTTTACAATCAAAATTATTAAATAACTAGCTTTGATCCAAATCCGTAAACTAGCTAAAAAATAAATAACAGTCGATAATCAGATGAAGGAAAAACAAAGCAAACAAAATAAAGGGGGCAAAAAAAGTAAAAGAAAAAAAATAGGACTAAAAGTAGAGGAGCGAGTTTGTCTGAAGACCGACTAGCATTACACTTATTCGTTCTTAGCGCTGCAAAAAGACTACTGAGCTAACTCCATTTCTCCTTATAATTTATTTAGCAGAAAACTCGTAGTATAATTCAATATATAGGATCTTGAAGGAAAACATAATCGTGTGAGATTTTGTTAGATTTTTGTCGATATATATTTTCAACCGAATTTTTTCCATGAATAATGTCAAAGGGAGTATTAATTCCTCCTATGTGCTGAACTTGACATTAATTCCATGGATACCGTCCACGTAGGACAGCACGCCAGATTTTTGAATTTTTACTAAAACCGCTACTCCAAGTAGCGGTTAATACCAATAATGTTTCACCGAAGTTGACCGCTACTTGAAATAGCGGTTATATTGTGTCCCTAAGACAAGCTATAAGGCACGGCGCACGCATATAAACCGCTACTTCAAATAGCGGTTCATTACAGAAGAGGAGCAATACAAGTAAAAAGGAGAAAATGTGCGCCAAGCAGACGGGGTGCGACCCGCGCACGAGGCTGCGCGGCGCGCAGCAGGCCTACGTTGGGCACAAGCTTACTGCGTGGCGCACATTTTCTCCTTTTCTCTCAATGGCGATTCACCGGTGTAAACCGCTACGCCAAGTAGTGATTTGCACTCGTAAACCGCTACCTTGAGTAGCGGCTTAACTTAAAGTTAACCACTACTCTGGGTAGCAGTTTGCTTTGCCGAAAAAAAAATTTTAAAAAAAACATTTTTTTGGCATACTGTCCTACCGTGGACGATATGCCGGGAATTAATTTGAAGTTTGGCGCATAGGAGGAATTAATACTCCCTTTGACATTATCTAGGGAAAAAATTCCAAAATATCCACTTTTTATAATTTTTACTTATGTATAATTCAATATATTAATGCTGAAACTTTTGCTTTGTTAAACGTGCAAATTAGAAATGGTAGAACTAAAAAAAACGGAGGAAGTATGTTGCAATAAAAAAAATGAACTGTGAATTATAATAAATATGTGCAAAATAATATGATCAGAGCTATTTGCTCTTGAACAACACAACCTTTACACCATATGTGCAACATTACACAAGGATAAACATTAGGAGAATATTTTGGGAATAGCGAAGCTTTTAGAAGGTATGTTAGAGGTTTATATCTTCCAGTACAACATAAAGAAAAAATTATTTTAAAATTAAGAAATAAATACAAAAACTTTAAGTCATAGATTTTTTTTTTTTTAAAAGTATAAGCTCGCTAATTTAATTATAAAACATTATATAAAAACACAAAATGTATATTTTAATTAATTAAGAATGCTTTGAAAATAAAAAATATTTTATTAATAAAAAAATCCAAAACTCAAATTGTTATACTCCCTCTATTCCTTATTGATGTCCGTAGTTTACCTTGCATATCTTAGACTATTAATATACGTAATTACGTATTACTAAAAGAAAATATAAAAAATTGATATTATCGAAGTACTCATTGATACGAATCAAATAAGACCCTATATGACTAGGTTTTCTCTTATATACTGGGAAAAATTTAGAAGATTCTATTGAATTATAAACAGTGCCAAGATTCCAAGTAGGAACATCAATAAGGAACGAGGGAGTAAGTAGCTTTCTACATTTATTTTGTTCAAGAATTATTATTTTTTCAAATATATTTTGAAAAGAAAAATCCGAAACCTTTTCTTCTTATCTCTTAGTTTAAAATAGTCTTCAAATGTTTCAGTGTTTTCCCGCCAGAATATTGTCGTGGTGATCCCTGTACTATACAACCAGGGGCAAAGTTAGTGTTGTTTAGAGCAAATAGTTCAAGTTGTATTAGTTTCCACATCGGAAATAGTTCATAAAATTTTAACCAATTGCCTAATTTAAACACTAAACTTACTTTAAACTATTTAAGCAAAGTACAAGTAGATAATGTGATATTTATTTTGCCAAAATAGTAGTATGCATAGCTATATCCTCAATCACCAAAAATTAGCTTGCAAAATCTATCAGGGGCAAAACAAGTAACCATCAAGAAACATCAAAAGTCTCACCTTCTAGTGATTCCAATACCCCTAACAAAGGTATTAATTGCTGTTGCTGACACCCCTCTACGGCGCAAACCAGCAAGAGTCATCAATCGAGGATCATCCCACCCATCAACATACTTCTCAGTAACAAGACAATTAAGCTGTAAAAGAGTAAGTCATATTGTCACAAGGCTGAAAAATTGGACATGATTTTGATGGATCGAACTCATCAGCAATCATTATATATTTTTAAAAATTATCAGGAATCAGTATATTGAAAAGCTTACTTTTCTCTTTGACATCACTGTGTTTGTCATATTCAACCGTGAGTACTCCCATACATAAGGCATATACAGGCCAAGTACATGCAATAACCAGTAATATGACGCCCGCCGTGTCTCAAATTCCAATGTACAGAGCTGCATCAAAAATTGAAGCTCTATAATGAACTAAAGGATACCACGTACTAAAGAGGGAGAGATACAAGGACAATATTAAGTACTGAAATGAACCTAACTGACATTAGAGGTTGAATCACATGCTATGTATATTGAAGACAGCATGATACAACTACAAAATAATCCTCGCAAAATTATCAAAGGAAAAAAACATGCCCTTCTACCCTGAAATACTAAACAGCGATCACAGATTTTAGAGGACTTGAAATATACATATTGTCAATCAGAAATAGATATTCGAACTTCCGAAATATCTTCCTGCAGGCTAATCTGCTCTTCATGAGACAATGATGTCCATAAATCTGGAATGTGAATATGATAACGTATGAAACAAAAGAACAAAAGTTCAAGCATGGGAATCAAAGAAATCTGCTGACCGACTTGATTCACTACAATTCTCAACAAATCAATCTTGCATCTGCTCTCTGCCTCTTGCTCGGTGATAGCCTACCAACAGGGTCTCGGACTCTCAGTTGATTTCACTACATTTAGCTCTTACATGCAGGCTCTACAGAATCTAGCATATCTTCTTCAATTCAGTATTACCAGAAGATGATCAGCAATACTCTATCAGTGCATGACAAGAATTTCCATACTATAAACTTATTATTAGACAGTGTGCATAAATCTCATGGTAGATAACAAGGAATTACATGCCCAAAGCATGGGAATTCTTGGGCCGAATTAGAGTTCCAATGTCCAAAGCTTGGCACGACTTGATTCGCAATTTTTTTGTCAAACATATCCTATCTCACTTTTTCCCCTTTACCAGAAAATATTACTCAGCTACCGTTCCACCAACCAGTCTCTATTTCCTTTTCTTAAAAAATTATATAAAAAAATTTATTATAGTAATATTTTCATTTGTGGTTTGCCAAGTGCCCATTTCCTCGAATCCATATTCGAAAATTGGACACCACTTAGATGTCTCTGCATGTCCTTAATTTTGAATTTCCCCTGTCCAATTCTCGCCTTCTCGGAACCATACCCGAGTCGGGTACACATATCTGAGTCCTAGCGTCATAGCCTATTACCATGGTAATGGATGGTAATGCAAACTCATGGAAAGACACATGTTAGGGGATGGATTCTCGTTACTATGGACATTGACATCAGGTTTTTCCTTACAAAATTACACTAAAATTCATTACCATTAGTGCCATTTATAACCACCTACCAAACATAAGTGTATTAAAATATTATGAGACTTAAAAGTAACAGTTTTTAAAAAGGAATGATCACATATGGTCAGTAAATCAGCTAACCTTAAAAATAAGTATGAGAGAGAGATCATATTGTATTGAGCACATACCGAATGGGTTACATTTTCAAGAGAGTCTACGATACAGTGCGCATAATCATAGCTAGGGTAAATACACCACTTATCTCCTGCTTTAGGATGAGGAGTAAACTGCACAAAGCCCAAATGAAAAAATAAAGATAAGAAGGATGAGGGGGGTCAGATAGACAGCATGAAGTATCATGATACAATTCAAGTGATTACAAGCCAGGTATGCATACAAAATTTACACCCACACTTGCCTTGATACGGTATGCAATGAGGTCGTACATATTACAGTTGTCACTTTGCATATCTTGCTTCATTCTTAGTGTTGCTTTTCCTTCCTCAATCATTCCCCTTCTCATTTCCTCAAAAAGTTTTAAGGACTCTTCTACTGGTCTGTCTCTCCAAGGACTATTCATCTTCTTTTCTCTATACTCCTTTACTTCATCAGGAGTCTGCAATACTAGCACTGACGTTAGAAAATAATCTTTACAAATAATTAGCAACAGAAGTTCTTCAAGCACAGTAGCCATTTCAATGTCAACAAATTTAAGTTAAGAGAGTAAAAAGTGAATATTGATCACTAAAAAGAAAATAAAACAAAGCATACATGACGAAAAAAAGGTAGTAAAGCCAGGGAGATAGAAGTGCATACCTGATGGTCAACATAAGCATGACCCCTCCTTATGAGCTCAACAGCTAGTTCATAGAGATCTTGAAAATAGTCACTGGTGTAAGTTATCTGCGAATATGTAGCAGGTAGCAAGACTTAATCCTGCAGGTTCGCATTGTAATGGAACTTGAATGTGCAGTGCAAATACTATACCTTGAATGGCTCCCATCCCATCCACCTGACTATCTCTTCAATATGGTCAATATACTCTTTCTTTTCAGCCTCAGGATTTGTATCATCATACCTAAAAAAAGTACCACCTTGATTATGTCAGAGGCTCACAGCTCACAAATCAATGCCCAATAATCCCAAATTTCAAGCTTTCCTCTGGACTCATAAGCAGTTATACAAAGTGTTCACAACCAAAAATGGGAAATAATAATGAAAATGCATTCACCATATACTAAGATTATCGCCTTAGTTAGTACACTCATTTCACAGATAAAAAAACCCTCTCTCCCCACCGCTTTACCCACCGCCTCCACCGTCACACTAATTAAGCCTCCTGCTCACAGGCGCTTGGTGATTTTTCACCGTGCCGGTGAGCTACGTTTGTTTCCTTTCTTTAATTAGTGTTTATAGTTGGTCTTTGTGGTTGTTTGAGGTGGTTTCGCTCTCCGCTCTTACGTTGCGGTTTCTGAGTGGGTTCCTCTGTTGGGGGTTTGTAGTGTTGTCCTCAACGCCGGGGTCTAGAGTTTGGGCCGTTGCCGCTCTCGGGGATGCTTGTGCTACTGCTGCCTATGGCCTGGTCGGATATGGTGGTTCCTTGTTTCCTCTTCCACCGTGGCTTCCTTATATGTTTTGGTGGGTCTGAAGAGGTTGGGCTTGGTTTGGGCACCACAGTGGTCTTCTCGGTCAGCCTTTTCTGGTTGTGTCTAGATCTTGTCAGGTTGTTTTCATTTTATATTTTCAGTTGTTTTCTTTTTTTTAGGTGTTAGTGCTTTGGCCTTTGGTTTATTTTCCATTGTGGTTTGAAATGTCTGCCGTTGTGTTCTTTCTTAGGGAAGAGAGGCTCAAAGGTGTTCAGGTTGGTTGTAGGTATCTTTGGCTGGATTTGAAGTTTAGGGACAGGGTTCCAACGTTTGGCCTTGTCCTCTTGGTGGGATTAGGTTTAGAACTTTGGAACTATAGTGAGGGTATTCCACTGGTTTGAAGTGGATGGTTTCTAAGTATTAGGATGGAAGGATTAGAGGGAGATCCATTTCAGGATTCTGAAGGCAGTTTACCTACAAAGGTTGTCTACAGTAGTTGTGAGTTCGGCGTCGACTGCTTCATCGATGTTGGCTACGTTGGGGGACAAAGGAACTCCCTTAACCTTGAGTTTGTGTTGGGTGGTGGTTTGTCCGGTCATCATTGTTAATCATTTCTTGTTGAAGGAAGCAAGTTCCTCGGGAGTTTGACATTCTCGTAATCCTAGGAAGCTGACCATTGAGTTGCTAGTCAAAGATCCTAAGAGGTTCCATCTCTTTTAGGTCCTTGGGATGACCTCAATGGCGAGGATAAAAATCCTCGCATAATGCGTCACGGCAATGACGCTTTGAAGATATTTTTCGCTTGCAACGCCTTCGATCAGTATGGTTTGGGTTATTCACTAAGCTTTGTGTTAGGGTCCAGTCTCTGTTGAGTTTGGTTGTGCTTCTCCTATGCTGGCAACATTTGCATTTGGCTGGATTAAGTTTGTGTGAGTGGTGGATAACTCTCCTAATAATATGTAGTTTGGCCAAATAGTCTAGTTTCTTGTTTTATTCCTTTCAGGTTTGTAGTTTGTTTTCTTAGTTTGTTTAGCCTAGTTTCTCGTTTTCTTCCCTCTCTCCTCTTCTGTTTCTTTTTTCTCTCTCATCTTCCGTTTCCTTTTTTCATTATCATGCTTTAACTATTTTGTCTCTCTCTTAGTTTTAAAAAGCGCGCCTTGGGCGCGCCTAGGCGCGAGGCGACCCAAGGCGCACAAAAAATCGCATCCTCCACCTCAGGCGAGGCGAAGCACAGGAGGCGACAGAAGGCGCCAAAAGGCGCGCGCCTTTCTCAAGGCGAGAGGCGCACAAGGCGCGAGCTTTCTGTGCTGAGGCGCGCGTGACCTCACGTGCCTCTTTTTTTTTTTTTTTGGGTTTTTCGGTGTTTTGAACACCCAAACACACAACACCCAAAGTCCAAACCCTAGAACTTACTCGACAATTGACAAAGAAGTCAGAGAACTCCTACCTCTCCAGCAGCTGCTCGTCGCCGGTGGTTCCACCACGCCGTTCGGATCGTCGCCGCCACTCGCCAGGTTAGTTCTCTTCTTCTTCTTCTCTGTTTCTTCTCTTCTTCCTTTTTCGTTTTTCTTCTTCTCTGTTTCTTCTCTTCTTCACATCTTCGTTTTTCGTTTTTCTTCTTCTCTGTTTCTTCTCTTCTTCTCTGATTTTGTTTTTCGTTTCTTCTCTTCTTCGTTTTTCGTTTTTCTTCTCTTCTTCTCTGTTTCTTCTCTGTTTTTTCGGTGTTTCTTGTTTCGTTTATCTTTTTTCTTTTCTGATTTCTTTCCTGTTTCTTCTTTCTCGTTTCTTCTTCTTGTTTTTTTTTTTTTTTTTTTGATTTTCTTGTTTCTTTCTCTGTTATGTTTTCCTTAAGTAAATATTGAATAATAGTGGAGTAGTGGACTAATAAATATGTATTGTTAGTAATTTAGTGATTAATAAGTAGGAATTACTCAATTAGTATTATATTATAGAAACTCATTTTCATCTTTCTCCATATCATTTGAATTGTAGATTGTTGGTTATTTGGTTGTTGTTCATTGAGAATCTATGATGGAGTCGGGTTCGGCTTCTACGGGATCATCGGACACTTTGGATCCGGCTAGGAAATATGGAAAACCGGATCCTAATAATAAGAACAATTGGACTTGTAGTTTTTGTGAAAAGGTAACTAAAGGAGGGGCTTATCGAATGAAGCAACATTTGGTAGGAGGTTTTAGGAATGTGCTTAAGTGTCCTATCCCGAACATGTGAGGGAGGAAGTGAAATCATTTATGCTTCAAAAGGCACAAGCTAAGATTGATGCACAAATGTTGCCAACATTCCTCAATATGATGTTGATGATGATGATGAGGAAGAGATGGATTGTGAAGTTTTGAATGCCAAAGGTAGCTCGGGGAAAAAAAGTGGCACATCAAATGTTAAAAGGCCAAGACAAAGGGGTCCTTTAGACACATATGTCACTTCTACTCCCCAAGATATTTTGAAAGGAAGAAAAGAGAGGAAAGGCATCTTAGGGGCTTGTGACAAGCAATTGAGGGACAAAGCTTGTAGGGATATTGCTAAATGGTTTTATGATGCGGGAATTCCTTTTCATGCGGCCACTTATGAGAGTTTTGGTAAAATGATGCAATCCATTGGACAATATGGTCCCGATTTCAAGCCACCTTCTATGCATGAGCTACGAGTTCCACTTCTTAAGAAAGAAGTTGAAGAAGTTGAAAAGAAAATGGAGGAGCATAAGAAAGAGTGGGCAATAAAAGGTTGCTCCATTTTATCCGATGGATGGCGTGATTCGGTTGCCCATAAGAATATTGTGAACTTTCTTGTGAACTCTCCAAAAGGATCCATGTTCATAAAATCAATGGATGTTTCCGAAATTGTGAAAGATGCCAACTTGTTGTTTAAAATACTTGATGAAATTGTTGAAGAAGTTGGAGAGAAAAATGTGATCCAAGTGGTGACGGACAATGCTTCTAACTATGTGAAGGCGGGTAAGAAACAAATATCTCTTTAATTTGTTTAATTTAACTTTACTCTTTCTAATATTCATAAATTTGTAGGAAAGATGCTTGAGGCCACAAGACCACATCTTTATTGGACTCCATGTGCGGCGCATTGTCTTGATCTTATGTTGGAGGATATTGGAAAAATTGCAAAGGTCAAGATCGCATTAAAAAAGTGCATGTTCATGAGTGGCTATATTTATAGCCATATCACACTTGTGAACATGATGAGGAGGTTCACAAATGGTCGAAATTTGCATAGGCCGGCAATTACAAGGTTTGCAACTTCTTTCATAACTCTAGCACAATTCCATAAGCAAAGACACAACTTGAGGAAGATGGTTACTTCTCAAGAGTGGAATGATTCCAAATGGCCAAAGGAAGCGGGAGGAAAAAAAGTTGCATCATTTATCTTGCAGGACAACTTTTGGAGACATGTTGTTTATGCTCTTAAGTTGACGGGGCCTCTTGTTAAGGTTCTTAGGATGGTTGATGGAGAAAGAAAACCACCTATGGGTTACATTTATGAAGCTATGGATAGAGCTAAGGAGGCCATTTCTAAGAGTTTCTCAATGAAAGAAGAGTACTACAAGAAAGCTTTTGAGTACATTGATGCAAGGTGGGATTGTCAACTTCATCGACCTTTGCATGCGGCCGGTTATTTCCTCAATCCGGAGTTCTTTTATGATAATCCCGATGAGGTTGGTTGTGAAGAAGTTATGAATGGGTTGTTTGGTTGCATTTCAAGGTTGACTCCGGATGTAGTAACTCAAGACAAGATCATTGGAGAGTTGGATATATACAAGGAAGCAACCGGTCTCTTTGCCCAACCCGCGGCCATTAGGCAAAGAAAGACAAAAGCACCTGGTAAATATTTATTTAAAATAAGTAAATTTTAATTTTCAATATCTTTGATATCTTAAATATTAATGTTTACATTTAAATCTAATAGCGGAGTGGTGGTCTATCTTTGGATCTTCTGCACCAAACCTCAAGAAATTTGCTATAAAGGTTCTTAGCCTTACTTGTAGTGCTACTGGTTGTGAGAGGAATTGGGGTGTTTTTCAGCTTGTAAGTATCTTTTTTTTATTGTTTTTGCTTTAATAAAGGGTATGTCTAATACCATACTAATGATTTTTTACTTTAGCTTCATACTAAGAAGCGAAACAGATTGGCACAAAGTCGATTGAATGACATGGTGTTTGTGAAATATAATCGTGCTTTGCAACGCCGATATGATAGAAAAGACACCGTGGATCCAATCCTTTTAGATGAGATTGATGATAGCAATGAGTGGCTACTTGGAAGAATGGATGATAACTCTTCTGATGAAGATAATGACTTTGTGTTTGAGGGTGATGATTTGACTTGGCGTACGGTTGCTCGAGCTTCGGGAGCTTATGAGCCTAGTTACGTCACTAGAGCATCAAGGCTAGCAAAGGATGGTCCGGGATCCTCATCTAGACCTGATAAAGGGAAAGGTCTTGCTAGTAGCTCCGCTCCTAGAGGTGCTCATAGAGTCATGGTGGTGGATGATGATGAGGATGAAGACGACTTTGGAGAAGATAAAGACTACGAAGAAGATGCCGATGATGATCATTATGACTTGGATGATGATGTTGATGATGATGATGATATGGATTTCTAGTTGTTCTAGCCCCATTATCTTGAAAACTTTGTTTGCTTTTCTTTCTACTTACTACTTTGACTTGTTCCGGTACTTTAGCGATGAATTGTGCTTTCTTATATCCTTTTAAGAGTCTTTAATATAATATATATGTTGTTTTAAGTATTAAAATGCTTCTATATTGATTTCTAATCATTTTGGCATCAAAGGTGCGCCTCGCCTACGTGATGCGTGCGCCTTCGCCTTGCGCCTCGGTGCGCCTAGCGCCTTTTAAAACTAAGGTCTCTCTCCTCTCTCTCTCATCTTCCAATGTCGTGTGAAACTGTCAATTCAATTTTCTCTCCCCTCTCCCCCTTTTTTCCGATGCCAATGTTAAGGAAGATGGATCCTCAACCGCCAGCAATCTGGGTCGCGTTTTGCCCAGCGTTCCGATACGACAAACTTGGGTCGCGGTCCG
Organism: Beta lomatogona; assembly: GCA_947646795.1. Lineage (NCBI taxonomy): Eukaryota > Viridiplantae > Streptophyta > Magnoliopsida > Caryophyllales > Amaranthaceae > Beta > Beta lomatogona. The sequence goes on from CANSNZ010000824.1 coordinate 527,705, forward strand.
GGGAAGCGACCCGAGTAACAATCATATACTGTAATCAACACACATTTGACAGATTTGTAGTCCGTATTTTTTTTTCGGTAAGCTTTAATCGCTTAAATTGATTGTGGCGCATTATTCTGGAATGGAAATAGGTTTTACTATAAACGAGTTATCGCTATGGCAAGTCATAGAACTCAATACTAAAGACTCCACTCTTGATGTTTCATGGCTTCTCTGATCTCTCACAAAACTTTGAAAGTAGGAGAATCACACAATGATATGGCTGGAGTAATAATAAGGACAATTAGATAACACAGTACTTGATAACATACTACATAGCCTTAGTCTCAAACTAATTTGAGGATAACATACTACTCTCTTTGTTTCTTTTTAATCTACACTTTTTTTTCTTTTTCGACCATTTCTTTTTATACTCTACGCATTGTTTTTATACCATATTAGGATGTTGGTCCCACACCTTTATCTAATCAAACCCCCCAAACCCCCCATGTGATGTATGTTTTGGTTACTTTTTCTCTCCCTCTATTATACCTTTCTTCTTCCTCTCTCATACTTTTCACTTTTTTCTTGGTTAAAGTAAAAGCAAAGTGTGTAGAGTAATAAGAAACAGAGGGAGAACTATACATGAACAAAAATTTCCGATATATCATCCATCCTCAAATAAACAAAAGACAGCAATGCAAATCTACCAACTCAAAAGCATTTAATATTTCATCTCATGAAAGGGACCACATTTACTTTTTGAATTTTTAGAGTGATAGCGACATGATCGCCCAAAAAAAAAAACACCTTATGGCACAATTGCAAGCATCGATAAACATGAACCTATGGGGTACAGACAGTGAACATAGCAGAAAGACATGGAAGCCATCAAACGTTTGAAAAATTAAGATCATAAAGACTAATCAAACAAATAAATTCACAAAATTACCAAGCCACGAAGGTTCCGACCTTAGATAGCAGTGTCCACCTCTGTCCTTAGCCAATCCAAAATCAACAAACATAGCCTATAAAAAATATAGAATAAAAACCAAATTATACTTCATTTAACAAACGACTTTAAGGTTCAACAAGTTTGGCAGCATCAAGTTGCAAGCTACCTTGGCATGCCCAATGTGAAGGTACCCATTCGGCTCAGGTGGGAAGCGGGTACGAACTTTTCCCGCAGTTACTTTTAAGTGCTTGTTAAGTGTTTCCCTTGTATTGCAAGCTCTTAAAATAGAACCATCGCTAAAGAAAACTTCTGTGAGGACCTTAAGTGAACAGATTACTCAATCAAAACCTTGCAGATACTAGCAAACACTCAAGACAAAATGTCAAAATCTGGAAAACTAGGCAGATCGACATAAAGATTGTCATGTACTCACAAGACAAAGATACAACTTAAAGAGGCAAAATTGCACATAAAAAGATAGAAAAAAACACCCTTGGTATTTTAGGAAAGAAGTTACGTTTCAGCACAATCATCCATAGGGGAAATGTCCAGGCATGTGACGTAACTCATCAAATTGATAAGAGGCATGTAAAGTTATAATTTCTGTTAATACCATCACCAAATGAATACGCTAACGAAAAAGATTATAATCAAAACTACAAAGATACATCTTGAGCTAAAATGCTATCCGACTTATGCATGAACAACTTTACTGAAATAGGGGAAATACTTAAAATATCCACAGGTTCCTCTTCAGATACCTATATATATTATAAAAGCGAGTGGTCAAGCATTGCAAGCCGCCACGTGTCACCCCACCTCATACGTTGATGTGACACCGCTTCGCTCCAACATGGCATTCCTTACAAGTGATCAATAAATTGCACGAACCCATGACCTCTTACTTTGTAATTTTATGATCTTACCACTATACTATGACATGTGCCTGTGACAAAATGCCAATCCTAAACTATACACCCTCCGTCCCCCAAAGGATTTCCCATTTCTCCTTTTCACGTTTGCCGATGCATGTTTTGTATCATTAATATCTTTAGTTACATTACTTACATATTAGTAAAAAATAATAAAAGTTTGATTTTGGCAATTTACTCATTGAGACGAATCATATAAGGCCCCACATGATTGTTTTTTCTTCTATATTGGAAAGAATTTAGAAGATTTTTTTTTACTTATGAATAGTGTCAAGATTAAAAATGAAAAATCCTTTGAGGAAAGGAGGGAGTACTATACATCTTTTTTATCTTATTTAATAGCCCAGGCCCAACAATTAGTTATACATAAGAAGAAATAGCAAACTTATTGAATAATCAATTAGGCATAAATGAAAACTAGAAGACGCATGATCTATTATATGATATTATAGTGATAAAACAGCACATGATACCTTAAGATTTTCTTCTGGAGGTGGGAAGATAGAAAATGGGTTAAGTTCTTCTTCAGATGGCTGAACTGGAGCAGCAGCAACAACTTTTTCCTATACAGGACAGAAGAGAAGGGTAAGCTAGCACAGAAAGAAACCCAACATTATCAACAAAACTCAGACAATGAGCCGACCTCAACTTTAGCAGGCTTTTCCTTCTTCTTTTTAACTGGCTTTTCATCATCTATTGCAGTCCTTTCACCCAGTAGCTCACGAAGTTTTGTATCTACCACTTGCTGCAACATAAGAAACCGTGATTGACGATGAAGATTTGAATACAATTCACTCGGTTATGCCAATTTAAATTTATATAGTTGATTTGTTGTTCAACTAATTAAAACAAAGGTACCTTAACAATCTTTGGATCAGCCCATGGCTGTCTTTCACGAACACGTCGAAACAAGTCACCCACTAGTAAACAAAAACAATATAATATCAGTAGCTAGCCGAAGACGTTAAATGAAAAACAAGACTGGTGGAGGAAAAAAAATCCTTTGCGGAACTTTTGCGCAAAACTAAACACGGCAACATATGCTAGGAACAAAAGAAAGAAAGCAAAAAGCAAGCAACAATGACTTAATATCCCATTTTTGTACCAAATTTTAACATAGAACTACTATTTAAACTTGCATACTATATATTGAACAAATGATCTTCTCGAACAATGACATCGTTCTATAGGGCGTATAGTTACCAACCATTTGTTTTATATCGCTGTTCCAAAATTGTTGCTTTAAGCTCTTCAAAGACTTCACCAACTGAACGCTCTATCTCTTCATTAGAAACTTCAATACCTAATCAGCATACGCAGAAACTATAATACATGTATGCATACACTACCAAAAAGACATCACAATCTAAGAAATTCAAGTGAAACAAACAAGAATATCAAAACTAATTACCGACTCCACAAGCTTTTTCGAAGTCACTTAAATTGAGTTCTTCAGGACCGACACTTGCAAAAACTGTGAATGCAGCTTCCAATTGAGCTGGTGTCTTAATCTGAAAAAAAAATCGAATTTCATAGATATATCATTGTGAATATATAAATGGTGCGCCAAAATTTACTTTCTTCATTGCAAATTACATTGCTACACAAAAACAAAAGGCTCTTGAAACATTTTATGATTTGACATACTCATATAACCACAATAAAAAGCTACAACCTACCTTTAAAGATACAACATATCCGACTAGCGTAGGCCGATGCACAAGAGCATTGGCAGGGAATTTCGTAGCAACCTGTCATTCAAATGCAAAAAGAAAGACAGAAAATTTCTATCACAATTTCTCATAAAGAAGACTATAATTCTTATCATTACTCCCTTCATCCGTCCCTACAACTACGCCCCGTTTACATTTTCGTGGTTTTCAACATATATGTTTGACCATTAATCTCTCGGCAAGGTACTCCCTCCGTTTCAACATATAAGGCACACACGCTTTACAAAAATTTGCTTTGACCATAAATATCTCTTACAATATGACAAATAAAACTTATAAAGATTATATCATTAGATTTGTCTTGAAAGATAATACAATAATATTATTTTCTTATAATCTTTATCAACAAAAATTGAGAGTCATTAACGATCAGAGCTCAACATCGAACGTCGTGCATGCCTTATATTTTTAAAAAGAGGGAGTATATCAAAATTGCCATAATCTTCCCAATCCAATCTATATTCCATTCCTCTTTAAGATAAGTAAACTTACAGTGTATAGAAGATTTCCAGTAGTCCGATCGCAACCATTGGTAACACCCGCCTAAATTCCAGAAAGAAACGCGGTTGATAAAACACAAAGAGAATTGTAGTAGAGACAAACGTAATAGAAATAGTTTGTACCTCATGAATCACTGCCAACAGATTATTGGTAACCTTGTTATTTGCAATTGTGTTATAAGCTACTTTCTCATCTAATCCTATTTTAAGGAATAGCTCCACTGCGTTGGAGTTTTCCGCCGTATTTGTAGGCATTGTTGAAGAAGATAGGATTTAGGACTCACCGGCAGGGGCGGATCTAAGAATTATGGAATTGGGGTACGGATAAAATAAGATCGAGTAAAATAAAGTACGATACTAGATCAAATTACGACTCAAAATACAATATCGATATTCAATCAAAGATTTAAGTTACAACTAATTGAAAGCGACGGGAATACACAAGTTTCAAATAAATAAAAAATCCATAAAAATTCTAAACTTTTGTTTTTGATCTTCCACTTCTAGCATTTATAAATTAAACACATTATTACAAATTAATTTTCAATAAGGCAATAACAACCCAACATTCAAATAATGTGCTTATTGTCATTACAGTAACAAAGAAACCAATTGGCCAATAATTATCCAAAGTCATACAACTACTCACCAAACCCAGGCCCGCCCTGGGCCTAGGGCTTACAGCTAATTCATTCCAGATTGTGAGTCACAACCCTTCAAAAATTGATTTGATGAAAAAGACATGAACAAATGAACAATGACATGAAAGTATGCACACTACAAACTGCAACATAAACATTCTTATCATTTGGTTCTATAAAACAAACTTGAATTAAGAAGTTATACCAAAAATTTGAATCATAAGTTTTGAACATCTAAATTATCCATAAAACATCAAATAACATGAGATAAAGAAAAATAAGTTGAATTCATGAAATAAATAATAACAACCGTATAAAATCCATCGCATAAATAATCCATAAATTACATCTTAAAAATCGCAAGAAATGAAATTTTACATGAAAAATTGCAACAAAATCTAAACAAGTAGATTCATCTAAAGAAAAGATGTAAAAGAACCTGGAACGTGCTTTGAAGATTAATTTGACCCTTAGAATTCCGTATGAGTGAGGAAGCTTTTTTGTTTTGATGGGTGAGTGAGGGAAGTTGAGAGCTTTCTAAAGTTCAGGGGTGAAATAAATATTAGGGATGGCAATGGGCGGGTCCGACCAGTGGCGTATCCAGGATTCCAACCCTATGGGTTCAGAGGCGGTAAAAAAAATACATTCATTCACTTAAAGTTCAATACATTAATTCAAATATCAAACTACAATAGCAAGTGGATGATTTTTGTGACTTGTTTCCTCACGATCTTTCCAAAAGAATTCTAAACCTTTCATAGACACAATACAATCTACACAAGCAAGAAATTTCAACTCCATGAGTCTAGACCCTTCAAAGTTCAATCAAATAACAAACAAGTAACAACTCCACAATCCACATTCATTCATTCAACAATTCAATGCATATTCTAATGTCTTTTAGACTAAAATCTGAAATTCATAAAGCAAGAAATTGCAACTCCATGAGTCAGTGAGTCTAGAGCCTTCAAAGTTCAATCACAAATCATAAGTCACAAAATTCATCAAACAATACATATTCTGGAATTCTGAAATTTAGAATTGAAGAAGACAAGAAATCAGTGTGGTAAAGGCGTAACAATCTAATTGAAAACAGTTGGGCCTTGGTTGTTGCTAGATTGGGCTTTTTAGTGGACTTCCTTTCTCATATCCCTCCCTTGTTTTCTCTTCATGATTATGAAATATAGAATTCTTATTCACTAACAATTCATTCCCACAATTTCCACACACAAATTCAACAAATTCCACAAATTCAATAACAATTTCCACAAATTCAATAACAAATTCCAATCAAATCCTATAACAATTTCCACAATGCACTAACAACAATTTCCACAAATTCGATAAGACAATAACATATCATTCACAAATTTACTAACAATCAAAATTTATAACTAACAATCAAAACTTCATAATTCATTCACTAAAAATTAAAATTCACACATCCAAAATCCAAACTACCCATCTCCAAGTTCCAACTAAACCATCCCATAAAAATGTGAAGAAAATTACCTGAGATCTACCGTCACACAGACGATAGACCCGACAGGTGGTAGTGGTGGCGGAATCACAAGCGAGAAGACGACAGTTCGGCGGACCAGCAAGGCAGCAAACGGCGGCAATGTTAAGACGAGGTGACGAGCCCAGCAGCCCACACACGTCCACAAGCACAACCTCGACTCGACTGACGACTTATTCACAACCTCCAGTCCTCCGCTGTCCTGCGTCTGAGAGGAGACTCCGAGAGAAACAAGCAGAGACTCCGAGAGAAACACGAAGACACAACCACTGAACCACACTTGGAGAGTTGGAGACTTGGAGTTCACCGGCGAAGACAACCGACCGACTACTAGTGGCGGAGGCGACGAGATCGGACCGGTGAGAAGCAGAGAAGAACAAACCGAGAGGAGAGAGAAAGAAAGAAAGAGTTTGAGAGTGAAACGGCGTAACTGATGCTTAGGTTTTTCAATTTTTTTGATTTTTTTTTCCTTTTTTTTTTTCAAAAAAAGCAGGGGTAGCATGTGCTACCCCTTGTGACCACGTAACTCCGCCCCTGATTCTAATCTAAAAGACTAAAATCTGAAATTCATATTTAGAATTGAAGAAGACAAGAAATCAGTTACCTTTGGCTAATTGATGTGTCGCTGTGAGGCTGTCGTCAGTTCAGTCGTACCGCGGTGGCAGGTGGGTGAGACGGTGAGTAGTCGCCAGCGCGCCGTCGAGGACCGCAGCAAATATCCGTATTCCGGCGGTCAGTTGGCAGTGAAGTGGGTGTTTTCGTTGCTTAGGGAGTTAGGGTTTTGGAGAAAAAAATGTCGACTTTGGAGTTTGGAGAGCAATTGGGCTTTCAGTTTTAGGTTTAGAATTAGATAAAAGAAAAGAGAAGGAAAAAAAAGGTTGTTTTGCTTTTAATGGGATTCGAACAGGGTTTCTATGGTAGACCCAGGGTTTGAACAAATCAGACCAGACGTTCCAAAATGGTTCCAAAACGGGTCGTGAATGCATTTTTATAGTTCTTCTTTTATCGCACAATTATCCTTATATATAGTATTTCTTTGGAAAATTTGTCAGAAACAACCTTTTAAATACAAGTTTTTGCGATAAACAACCTTTAAAAAAAATCTGGCAATTAATGACCTTAAGAGAAAAAAATACTTTATTTTGCAAGGAATAACCTCGACCTATTTTCCGACATTGACCAAGCATTTTTTCAGCGTTGACTCGTTCAAACCAAACATGTAGAGTGCATGTGAACTGCATCTCTCATGTTTCAACCCTATTTTTCTCCATTTTTGGACATTGATCAAGTATTTTTCGACGTTGACGTTATCAGTATATGAAGGGAAATTGGGTTGAAACATAAAATATGTGGATTACGTGCCTTGCAATGTTTGGTTTCAGTGAGTCGAAGCCGCAAAATACTTGGTTAATGCCCGAAAAATGGGTCAAAGTTGTTTCTCGCAAAAAAAAAAATATTTTATTAAGGTCTTATTTTGCCCGATTTTTTTTAAAAGGTTGTGTAACACCCCCAAATTTCTCTCTTTTTGAAGAATATATTTTAACATAAAACACTTGAGAAACTTGAGAGTATTACTGCCACGTGATAACGTTAAAGGCTTTAATACTAACTACTAACTGAACTTGAAACTAATGCAGCGGAAATAACTTAAATAACTCCTCTTTATTTATATATATAAACTTTATTGTACAACTATGACGACAATAATAAAAATAAAGAAAATAAAATAACAACTCCTTGACTAGTTACGATTCCTCACTAGCTCCCCCATATGAAATAATGCATCATATCAACCTGTAAATTCTGCTCGCCAAAATAGGGTCATCACAGGGACAAAGCCATAAAACAAAACAAATAAAAGCGTGTCAGTAAAAATACTGAGTACATGTATATGCGGAATATTAAACACTTTATTTAATTTAACATTTGAAATATTTAATTTCGAAAAGCCTTTCTGGATACTTGATAATACTTGTATAATATAAAGTATATAACCTTGATAAAAATCCTTTTTCCTTGCCTAGGTACCTTTCCTAAAGTGTGCACACCCCCCAAGTTTAGTATTCCTTAATGAGTCTATGACGAGGGGAACTACCTTATCCACATGACTTATACAAAAAGTACATGGGTAAAATATAATAGCTACCGTTCTTGTTAATTAATAACAAGCCGTGGCTTCTTTGTAATTGTGATCATAAAAGATCGTATAACTAATAAAAATCCTTTGAAAATAATCCTCCTTTAAAAAGAATAATAATACTTATATCCTTAGCCATATAAAGGCATAATAAAATCTTTGGTTCGTGAAATAAATATAGTGATAACAATGATAATACTCGATGCCCCTAATCACGTTGACCATTAGCAATTCATGTCTTCTTAGACTAGCATGTAGTATGGAACTTTAATAAGGTACTCGTTGACTAAAACAAGCAGCTCATATAGAAGAACAAATATCCATGGCTACGTCAGCAAGATTGCTTCTAAACATATTCCAAGTTCATACAAATTGTTCATATTAAACTCGCACAACATGTAGATATGTGGATCAATACTGCACTTAACTATATTAACATGCATGATTCTAAAACGTTCAAGATTATATAAAACTCATAAAGTTCATAATAAAACTCATAAAAACACGTATTTCAATCTAAAATATCAACTCTAAGAACATGATACTACGTATGCATAACAATATTTAAAGATCTACATATACACGCACCTTGAAAATTTATAACTACTAGGGAGAAGAGAGAAAAGGTAGGCTAAGAGGGAGAGAGAGTTTAAACTTGAGAAAAGAGATGTATTCCTCAAATTTGGTGTGAAGAATATGATGGGTGGAGACCCCTATTTATACTAGTTGGACAGGTAGAGTCATATTAGAGTTAGGAAACTAAAAGATGGGTTTTTGAGAAAAGATAATTAATTTTTAACTAAGATACACTAGCATCGGGGAATATTCCCTAGGATAAATAATCTAGATGCTTAAAATCAAAAGATAAATAAAGTTAACTAAATTTTGATAATCATGACTTTGGTTCCTGGCGGTGAATTGCCGTCGGCCAAGTTTTGATAATTTTTTTTTTTTTTCTTTTTATAAATCCTTTGTAAATCTTTTATAAATCCTTTTTGAATTTTTTTTTCTTATTAAAATATTTTTAAGTTTTCCAAACTAATTACTTGGATTAGATTTGTGAACTTAGGCCCAATACCTAATTTGGGCTAGAGTCTATTTGAAAAACCCATAATCTATCATAAAAGCCTATTTAAAACCTTTATAATTAATAAAAGAATAAAAAGCCTTTTTAGTATATAAAACCTTTTAAAAAAAATTATAACTAATAACTTACTAAAAATACGGAGTATTACAGACTACCCCCCTTAAAAGAAGTTTCGTCCTCGAAACTTAACGCATGCAATTAAGAAATAAAGCAGGTAATTCACATATACTATAAACTTCCTATAAAAGTAAGCTGGCTCACTTAATAACTCATGAAACAAGTCAAAATTAGGTCAAAAATAGCGTTCTAAGGTCAAACGCGCGAAACTCTATCGCATTATATCCCCCTTAAAAGGAGTTACGCCCCCGTAACTCGCTAAGACTTAAAGCTTGACTAAAATATTTTTTTCACCAACTTTGTAATACAAATAATATAAGAATCATTAGTTGAAACATAATAACAAAATCACTAGATAGATAATATTTTCGAAAATATCTTTTGAGCTTTGAAAATTAACCTCTTTTTCAAGGTAATAATAATAGAAGCATTTGCCTTCAATAATAAATCAACATAATACAGAAAATATTTAAATAAGTCCAAAAGGGTATAGTTTATGACAAACTGAAAAGTTTTATAAAATTTGAGTAGGAAAATTTTCCAAATTCTAGAATAATAAAGAATTTCAGCTTAACACTAATGACAAGTGTTGTAGGAAAAATATTTGAGGGAAATACTAAAATGTTATGAAAATGCTATAATGTAATGAGAACAAAAGAATTTTATAAAACCCTTCGCAAGTTTTACTCGAAAACGCCTTTATTTAAAAAAAAATAGACTTGCTTTCTCCTTAAAAAGCTTCAAAAACTCATGAAGAACTCACAATGACTAAAAAAAAAAAAAAAAAACTCCTGATCCTAATTTATTACAAATCAAATCATTTCATCATTCATAAGCAACACTTGTAAGTATAACAACACAACATATACTTGAAGAAAAATAAACTTCCTTACTTAGGTCCTCAAAACTAAAACTCCTCGAAATTCATCTTCAATTTTTTTTTCTTAAAGTACCATAATTAATATTCTCTCAAAATAGACAGTAGTCAACTAGGACTTGAGACAACAAATAAACAACATTGCTTGAAATTCATATAATATTTATTTCAATAAAATTAACTCCTTCACATAATATATACTCAATGCTTAAATCCATAAGACAAAAATACAGCTACTTTTTCCAAAATCAATTACCTTGATTGACTAGTCTAGTCCCTTTTCTCCTATATTAAGCTCCTGAATTTTTTTTTTCCAAAAAAAGTATTTCTTCCATTATTAAAGTCACTTGACTCCTTTGATAATTGATATATCCAATCCTTTATAACTCTTTATAACAACAATAATACACTACTATTCAATCAAGAGTTCAAGACTACTTCTAAAAATAATACTCCTCTTGACACCCAATAATACTCGAAAATCAACTTAGCATACATTTAGAGAATCCTGGTATCTTACTTCCACCTTTTAAAACAAAAAGGATCCAAAGGAACCTACTAAAAATTCAAATATGGTCTTTCGTACTTTCTTTGTTTTACTATAACAACGATAAATCCTTTAAAGATATTTGCAATTAAGCATAGGGTAAGATTCCTTAATTAAATCAAACTTCAAATATGGTATCTCATATACCTATAAGGTCCTCATAATATCCCTTATTTTGCCACCTTTTTAAAGTTATATCTATATCATAGCTAAAATGGTGTTGACTATATCCATAAACAAAATATATAACTTATCTAAATCATGATAATTCGCCCAAACGAGTATAAATCAATGACCTCCTACTTATAATTTCCACAAATCATAAATTTCCCTTTCTTACTCATGTCACTAAATATTAAAGATCATCCAACTTCATAAAACTTCAAATGACTAATTTCACAATTCTTAGCATAACATAAGGTAATGTCTTTTTCATGTCTATATGAAAGAAAAAAAAAAACATAACTACTAAACTTCTTTCCTTCAAAGGAATAAACCAAAACAGTATTCACCTATAATGAATCTAAAATAGTCAGCTATTCTTACTTTGAAGTCATAGGTTCTTGTAACACTTATAAATCAACAAAATAAACATATAAATCACTTTGCATGAATTAGATCACATGCATACATGTCATATAAGACACTAAATAACTAAGTTCATCTCGTAGAAAATATTTGTGCAAAAAAAAATGCCTCAAAAGATAGTAATATCACAACCTGCAAGTAGCTTCTTAATAATATGTCATGAAAGACAGAATAATAACTCAATTCTTATAATAAACAATAAACTCTTTCTTTTGCTTATGAAAAATACAAAGATTTTCATATTAACTTGACAATAAGTCAAACCTCCTTGAAATATATTCAAAATAATCATATTTCTAATATAACAATAAATAACTAAATAATTCATCTTTAAAAAAATTCAAAGTCTATCATCTTATTCTACTTATTCACATAAAATGCTAAAACTTTTCTTGCCAAAATTATTTTTTTCAACCTTTTGTTTTTCCAAATATGTTTTATAGTGAGTACTTGATTTATGACAAAGAATAGTCGGGCCAATGAATTTCCCAGGAAAGAGTTGGTTACACGCAACGTTGGTGAGAGCCCAAGCCTTTCCTTGCCAGAAACATTGCCAACCCAACTTATCCAAATCAATCGTTTTTCCTCAAATAATAAAATAGATTTTTATGCATATTTAATATAAATATAAAAAGAATGCGAAACTCTCTAACCTATATGTCCATCCTTAAGTCTACCCATTAATTTTAGATTCCAGTTTCATATCCCTAGGCTTTTAAACTGATACCACTTTGTAACACCCCCAAATTTCTCCCTTTTTGAAGAATATATTTTAACATAAAACACTTGAGAAACTTGAGAGTATTACTGCCACGTGATAACGTTAAAGGCTTTAATACTAACTACTAACTGAACTTGAAACTAATGCAGCGGAAATAACTTAAATAACTCCTCTTTATTTATATATATAAACTTTATTGTACAACTATGACGACAATAATAAAAATAAAGAAAATAAAATAACAACTCCTTGACTAGTTACGATTCCTCACTAGCTCCCCCATATGAAATAATGCATCATATCAACCTGTAAATTCTGCTCGCCAAAATAGGGTCATCACAGGGACAAAGCCATAAAACAAAATAAATAAAAGCGTGTCAGTAAAAATACTGAGTACATGTATATGCGGAATATTAAACACTTTATTTAATTTAACATTTGAAATATTTAATTTCGAAAAGCCTTTCTGGATACTTGATAATACTTGTATAATATAAAGTATATAACCTTGATAAAAATCCTTTTTCCTTGCCTAGGTACCTTTCCTAAAGTGTGCACACCCCCCAAGTTTAGTATTCCTTAATGAGTCTATGACGAGGGGAACTACCTTGTCCACATGACTTATACAAAAAGTACATGGGTAAAATATAATAGCTACCGTTCTTGTTAATTAATAACAAGCCGTGGCTTCTTTGTAATTGTGATCATAAAAGATCGTATAACTAATAAAAATCCTTTGAAAATAATCCTCCTTTAAAAAGAATAATAATACTTATATCCTTAGCCATATAAAGGCATAATAAAATCTTTGGTTCGTGAAATAAATATAGTGATAACAATGATAATACTGATGCCCCTAATCACGTTGACCATTAGCAATTCATGTCTTCTTAGACTAGCATGTAGTATGGAACTTTAATAAGGTACTCGTTGACTAAAACAAGCAGCTCATATAGAAGAACAAATATCCATGGCTACGTCAGCAAGATTGCTTCTAAACATATTCCAAGTTCATACAAATTGTTCATATTAAACTCGCACAACATGTAGATATGTGGATCAATACTGCACTTAACTATATTAACATGCATGATTCTAAAACGTTCAAGATTATATAAAACTCATAAAGTTCATAATAAAACTCATAAAAACACGTATTTCAATCTAAAATATCAACTCTAAGAACATGATACTACGTATGCATAACAATATTTAAAGATCTACATATACACGCACCTTGAAAATTTATAACTACTAGGGAGAAGAGAGAAAAGGTAGGCTAAGAGGGAGAGAGAGTTTAAACTTGAGAAAAGAGATGTATTCCTCAAATTTGGTGTGAAGAATATGATGGGTGGAGACCCCTATTTATACTAGTTGGACAGGTAGAGTCATATTAGAGTTAGGAAACTAAAAGATGGGTTTTTGAGAAAAGATAATTAATTTTTAACTAAGATACACTAGCATCGGGGAATATTCCCTAGGATAAATAATCTAGATGCTTAAAATCAAAAGATAAATAAAGTTAACTAAATTTTGATAATCATGACTTTGGTTCCTGGCGGTGAATTGCCGTCGGCCAAGTTTTGATAATTTTTTTTTTTTTCTTTTTATAAATCCTTTGTAAATCTTTTATAAATCCTTTTTGAATTTTTTTTTCTTATTAAAATATTTTTAAGTTTTCCAAACTAATTACTTGGATTAGATTTGTGAACTTAGGCCCAATACCTAATTTGGGCTAGAGTCTATTTGAAAAACCCATAATCTATCATAAAAGCCTATTTAAAACCTTTATAATTAATAAAAGAATAAAAAGCCTTTTTAGTATATAAAACCTTTTAAAAAAAAATTATAACTAATAACTTACTAAAAATACGGAGTATTACAGGTTGTTTCTCACAAAAACTTGTATTTAAAAGGTTGTTTTGACAAATTTTCCTATTTCTTTCTTCGTTTCAAGTACTTTTTCTAATGGCCATGAATATTTTTGCACCTAACATAAATGAGTCCAGGCCCGTCCCTGAGTCAGGGCAGGTGGGGCAGCCGCCCAGGCCTAGGGATGGCAGGTTATTGATTCCTGATTTCCTGCCACAACACTTGAAAATTTGATCTCGTGAAATTAAACAAGAACAAGTGAACAATCGCATCGCGTGAAAATATGCACATCTACAAATTGTAACATAAATTTTCTTATCATTTAGTTCCACGAAACAAACATGAATTAACAAGGTATACCAGAATTTCGAATCATAAGTTTATAACATGTAAATTATCCCTAAAAACATGAAACAACATATATGAGATAAAGAAAAAATAAGTTGAATTCATGAAATAAACAATAACAATCGCATAAAACCAATCACATGAATAATCACATGAAGTAGATCTTAAAAATCGCAATTCACACCAAAATTCGCAACAAAAATCGTCTAAACAAGTAGATTCATCTAAGGAACAAAACAAGAACCTGGAACTAGCTTCTTCAATTCGAGCCTCGGAAGTTGCATATGAGTGAGGAATTTGTGTATGAGTGAGGGAAGCTGAGAGGTTCTAAAGATGTAGGTTGGGGGACATCGTGAGGGTGTTGTATACTATACTATATGGCTATACCTATGTAATTTAAGATTTTTTTGATGCAAAAGACCCGAAAATGTAACACTCCAAAACATTAAAAAAAAACTTAAATGGACCAGGTTTATGATACTTATTGTGCACCGAAAATTATATAATATAGTATGTTTTCATTCGCTATAGTCCGTATTCATTGATATGGTCAATTTTTGTAAGATATAATCACCTTTTATGTAGTCAGTTTTTGTATGATATAATTAATTTTCTGACATAGTCAGTTTTCTTATAATAATAATAATAATAATCAACTTTCTAACCTTAAGACAAATGCAGTTGAACTAAGCTAATTTAAAATTTCAATCAACTACACTAGATAGAAAATGAAAATGAAAAAGTTGTAACATAACCAATTCAGGGAAAGAAATAACGAAAGTCAAATGAATTGAATTAAACTGAATTATTTGGTTCGAACTAGAAATGAAACTAACGAACTAAATTGATACCTCTTTCTATTTTCATATATCAATTGACCTTCTAACGTTGAAATGAAATGTTCTACACAAAAGCTTGCAACACCATTACAATTAGCAACCAAAATCAGACTCACTTTTCATTAATTTTTGTCTCCAAAATACAAAAAAAAAAAGTTGAATAATCAAAATATTGGCAGTGAACTTTTCACCAACTTCTAAACTTTTATGTTGACAGTGAAAATCTAATATATAAATTAATAAAACTTAGAGTAACAGTTAATGGTTAACTGGAACACCGTACCGAAGAACAGGTTAACCGCCAGCTGTTATGGTTAACAAAATTGGCGAACCGAAACTTCCGATCACCGAACCGAAAATGTCTTTTCGGAGCGGTTAACCATCCATGAACACTAGTTAAAACAGATCAAATAATAAAAAAAAATGTGACTGACGTGTTATTTAATTTTTGTTAACTTTGTTTCTCTTTGGATTCTCTCTAATCTTACGTAATGTATTTGGATGATTAAGGATTTGAAATATGAATTTGACCCAAATAATTGGTCAACTTAAAAGTGCACATTACATAGGGGATCTGAAATTACAAATCAAATCATGCCATTTGAAATTCTAAATTCTAAAGTCAATTGGCTTGCTAAATTTTCTCACCTCTTCATTATCTTTCTTCAGTTCTCTCGTCCCTTGATCTCCTCTGATACACCAAATCTCTATCTCTTTCTCACCTCTCCATTCTCTCTAATATACAAAAAATATAGCTATTAATATAAATTTTTGATATAATATCCATAAAAAGTACATAAAAATATTTAAAGTTAAGGCTCTGTTCTTTTGGACTTATTTTCAGTTCAGTTCAGTCTTGTGCTGTCAAATATTTTAATTATTATTTTTGTTTTCAATATTACTATTAATATTGTTATTATTATTAATATTATAATTAAAATAACAGTATTGTCATTATTATTATTGTCATTATTATTATTGTTATGAATCATTAGTATTATAACAAAGCTATAATTTTAGCAAATTGTATTATAGTATCAAAACATCTTCGAATTAAAGCACAACAAGGGTTCAGGGTTCAGGGTTCAGGGTTCAGGGTTCAGGGTTCATGGTTCGGGGTTCGGGGTTCGGGGTTCAGGGTTCAGGGTTCAGGGTTTATGTAACACCCCGACCCATACGGAGTCGAGTATATTGTCACCAATGCGCATCCAGGGCCAACAACTGTCCTCAATAACCAACACAAGTTCTTCCGGCACATTTTGTCCTCACTCATGCACACCCTGAGAAACTTCCCAGGAGGTCACCCATCCTTGGACTACTCCCAGCCAAGCACGCTTAACTGTGGAGTAACTAAGGAAATGAGCTCCCTAAAAGAAAGATGCATCTTGTTGGAATGAGTAGCCTGCTAAATCCCTTTAAAGCAATCATGAGGGGTATTACATACTTGAGAACAGCAACGCCCTCGTTGCGCCTGAGGACTCCACATATTCGGCATACGGCCTGTGGGTCGCCCCAGCCGGAAGACTGATTGCCGGAGACTCCAGATATTCGGTCTGACAACCTCTGGGTCGCTCCTTATGACAATGCAGCCCCAGAATCCTCCCCCACTAGGCGCCTGAGGACTCCTAATATTCGGCCTGACAGCCTTAGGGTCGCCCCAACACGCGGTCGCAGGGTTGCTCTGATACCATTTGTAACACCCCAGAATTTCAAAGACCGAAAAGAAAGAAATAATAATATATTTAATAGGACGATGGCGGAAACATCGTCTTCTGGGAATGTCACTACTACAAGAATAGTGTTTAAATAACTAAGTGATAAAAACAAACATAAGTAAATACTATAAGTAAATTAATTACTTAGATTAAAAATGAGAAAACTATCTCAAACTAAAGAGAAGTCTAGAACTAAAACCCCTAATCGTTTATTTCTCGCATCTCAACCCGAGCCCAAAATCAAAGAAAATCCCCATCAACAAAACCTGCAAAATATACAACAAATATCCACAATCAGTGGGGAGTAACTAGCAGTTCTCCCATAACAAAAGCAATCAAAGTACGATTCAGACATAGATTAATAAGAAAGGAAATAATTAAGTCAAGTTAACTACAATATGCATCCACTTCCATATAACTCACAAATAACGCAAATGAATAATAAATAGCAAGTGAGTTGGATAAAAATAAATAAATCATCTCAAGAGTACTTTTAGAAAAATAAAAGTATAGGTAAAACAAGTGTCTGAGACGAAACCGAACGCTAGTGATTCGCAAATCACTTCCTAAGGTTTGTCGGATCGCAATCTCCCAGTCGGTCTATGGGCTTACGTTCCCCCCTTGCCTGTGTCTAAGAATGGCCAAACTCCCGATGCAGGGTAGAACACGCAGAACTCCCTGACCTCTCGGACGACAACAATTAACCCATGCTTACCCCTAGTTCGCAAACCAGGTGGTTGGCATGTTCTTCACCGGGGACTACATCTATCCCACCGGATGTTCTTATCTCAAATAAAATCATAAATATCATCAAAGTATCATCCATCTCAAAAAAAATATTCGTCAAAAGGGATGCCACCCGGCCTTATACCCATAGTTCATCAAAAGTAATTCTTCAAAAATCCTCAAAATAAATCACTTACAAATTTTCAACAAATATCTCCCACAATAAAACTTAATCATCTCTAAACTTCATCAATGATATTATATTAATTTTTACAGCAACCACACTTCAATCAAAATACATCATCAATTAACTCTAAATCAAATTCATTAAAAGAGTAATAACAATTAAATCATTTTATTCCATAAATCAAACCTAAACATGTGGTTACTCAAATGATGCATACTGTATACTACTGAAAATCAGCAACCCAGAATATATTAAATTATAAATTATATCTGATTTACAAGCCCTCAAACAATTTAATAGTGTGTCCTCAATTTCATCACAAAAACACCATAATAATTATGAAACCTACAAATTCGAGCATCAAAATCACACAAAAATTATCATATAACCCTAATAGCTCTACTGACATGGTACAATTTTTATTTATAATTTTCGGACTCAAAAAGTATTTTTAACAGTTAATATACAGATTCCTCAAATAAGCCATTATAATAATTAAAAATATAAAAAGACGCCCAAAAATTACCAAAAATTCACATAACATGTAAAAACTCACGTAAATACATATTATTCAAATAAATTAATTTTTCTGCCTCTATAAATAATTTTCATGAATTATATACTGACTGAACAGAAATTACAAAAACAGATATATCAATTAATTAAAACAGTAAACAGTAGATAAAAATTATTCTAAGGCATGGAATACATTATACGCATGTAACATGATCAAATAAAAATGATTTCATCAATTTTAACAGTCGTTCAATAATTATTACGAAATTTAGCCAAAAACGCACAAAATACTAATTAAATCAAATAAATATTAAAAATCATGCGAAAATTATTTTTCTCTACACAGTATTCACATAGAATGTGTCACGTATGTTCATGTCAAATTTCGTCAAAAATCTCATTCAAAAAGTATTTTAGATAATTCCTAACGTATTAATCTAATACCGAATAATACCCTAATCACTATGGTTCTAAGATCAACTAGTTACCTGGATCGTCGGGGGGAGAGCTGAGTCTAAAGAGACAATCACGAGTTAAACATGCAATCCAAATCCTCTTCTAACCCCAAGGCATAACGAACGAGAATTGTAGCAACAAGACACTAGGCATTTCTTCTTGAACGTTGAAAACTCTTGTTTCGTACTGCTCTGTTACGACCATGATTCCTGATGATCAAAAACTCAGATTCTAAATCGCTACGGTCAGAATGTAGAACAAGACGTTATAAACGTTGTGTCCAAAATTGAAGACGATCCAACGTTTAGATCTTCGGCTACGGTTATTTTCGTGAAGTTGAGACAGAGAAAAACCGGGTTGAACCTTCTATTCTTTTGCTCTTCCTTTTCTCTCTTTCTTTTCTTGAAACGGTGGGGGGTTAAATGAGAATGATGCTGCTGAACTTCTTTGAATAAAAATAAGAATTTTATGGATGTTTAATGGTTGAAATAAAGGGTTTTAATGAAGGAGAATGATTAGGGGGGTTACAAAGCAACAAAGAGTCATGTGAAAAACAAAAGAGAAAAGAAAAGGAGAAGGCTCTCCTTAATCCTTCACTTGGCCGGCTGCCCCAAGCCCAACACCCACACAAAACTTTCGGCCCAATTCAACAATGATCCATGCTCCGAAATCCCGTTACGCGATAAAACGATTAATTCCTAAATCGCGCCTAAACTTTGAAAATACTTAATAATAAAAATAATTCTAATGAATTATATTATAAATATAAATATAATGCACACATTAACACACCATATAATAAAA